>PVIU01006883.1:0-97078 GCA_004026605.1 Ondatra zibethicus
ATTTAGAATTTTAATGTCTAGTTTCTTGAGTTCTTTGTATATTTTGGAGATCAGACCTTTGTCTGATGTGGGGTCAGTGAAGATCTTCTCCCATTCAGTAGGTTGCCTTTTTGTCTTAATGACTGTGTCTTTTGCTTTACAGAAGCTTCTCAGTTTCAGGAGGTCCCATTTATTCATTGTTGCTCTTATTGTCTGTGCTGGCATGATTGTTTTTATTTTAAAATGCCATCAAGTAAGCACAGTAGTTTATTATTATAACAACTACTAACATTTTTATAATGCAGAGCACTTCTAGGGCTCATAAAGTACTATTATTCATAGTGAGAGTTATATTATTAATCCAGTTGTGATGGGCATTTAAAGACCCCTTTCAATTTAAGCCGCATCTTTCTTGCAAGAGGAGTAACATGTTACAAATCATTTTTCATTAAACCCTGTTGGACTTCTCAGGGTCTCCTAAAATGATTCAATAACTATGTTAAAAATTTACTGAACATATATGGCATGCTTACCACAAAAAATAAATAAATAAATAGAGGGGGCATGAGTGGAAGAGAAACCAGTTTTGTTACATGCTGCTCAAACCTCAAGAAAACTGAGGGCCAGGCATTAAGTACTAGTTGAAAAATTTAGATGTCAATGTGATCTCCACAAAAGCAGTTTAGAACAATAGTATATGTACAAACAGCTTAGAACAATGGTGTGTGCAATAGCAGCTTAGAACAATGCTGTGTGAGAGGAGCTTAGAACAATGCTGTGTGAGAGGAGCTTAGAACAATGTTGTGTGAGAGGAGCTTAGAACATTGCTGTGTGCAAGAGCAGCTTAGAACATTGCTGTGTGCAAGAGCAGCTTAGAACATTGCTGTGTGCAAGAGCAGCTTAGAACAATGCTTTGCAAGAACAGCTTAGAACAATGTTGTGCAAGAGCAGCTTAGAACAATGCTGTGTGTGAGAGCAGCTTAGAACAATTCTGTGTGTGAGAGCAGCTTAGAACAATGCTGTGTATGAGAGCAGCTTAGAACAATGTTGTTTGTGAGAGCAGCTTAGAACAATGCTGTGTGCAAAAGCATAGTTAGAAGGACTTAAAAAGAGAATGGGCAGATAGGAACCAACCAAGCATATGTGATGGAAGTCAGGTGAGGAAGGTTGGCATGTTTTTGTTTTGATGATGATGGTGTTGTGAGGAGGCAAAATTTGATCACAAAGGAAAGAATGAATTACTTCATTTTCTTGAGGAGGAGATACCTTCAGTTTCAGGGCTTTGCTATGATAAAGACAAGTGTTGGCTCATTTGTGACACATTAACAAAAGTTGCAGACTAGATAAAGAGCAAGGATTTATAGCTCATGGTGCGTAGGGACGAGAACCCCAAGATTCAAGCCCAGCATATTCAGTCTCTGCATCCTGGTGCCCAGATGCTGATAGTTTTCTCTAACCTCACCAGACAGGAAAGGATGAAAGGTATTCGGGTCTCTTACATGAGAGCGTTTGTCTCATACCCTAGGCATTTCACAAAGTCCAGACTGACTAATGCAATTCATCTGGGGTTAGGATGACAGGATATTAATGTCAAGAGAGGAAAGCATCCAGAACAAAGTGGGGTTAGAAAAATCCATCCCTAAAGTGTGAAGAAAAAAAGATATAAAAGGTGGTAGATGGTGAGTGTGCATGCATGTACAGCTTGTATATAGTGGTTCTGTTGGACTTCTCCATATTGGGTTCATGGTCCACATTGATGAGGATGACCAACCAGGTCTACGTGTGGACATGTAAGATATTCTCAAGTCTCTTTATTAATAAATAATAAAGTAATTGTGTAGGGACAATGAGAGAAGAGAGAGATATGAAAGTGTGACAATTTCTTAGAGACCCTAGAAAGAATGTGTAATTTAATAACTATATATTGTAAATGTGATAATTCAGCATAATTATACAATTTTATACCTTCAGATGGAGACATAGTACTGAATGAGAACAATTATTGTCCTTTCCCTGGCATGCTGGTTAAGCTCTTAGAGAAAAACTGAGGCAGATATAAATAATTATTCCATCTAAATAATCTGTACACAAGAGCATTCTGTAATGGTAATTCAGGGAAATGCAGAACAATACTTACTTTTCCCCTGAAGTTTGACAAAGAATAGATATTCTTGACAAAGTTCGAAGGTTGGAAAGGTGTGGCTTAATGCTAACAACTTCATGATCTTAGTCAATCCTGATGTTTCAGCTTTTCCTTTGGGAATCTGCATCCCTAATGCCTAGGGTACTTCTTTGCTCCCAGCATATGGTAGATAACACTGAAAAGGTACCCTCACTGCTCTGAGAGGTGCCTCAGACAATTCTTAGTTGTCCTCTTTAGGACAAAGGATCAAGAAGATCACAGAGACTATCCTTTTCTTCCATTTCATTAACTGAGAACTAAGTTGTCAAAAATAAGCAAGAGTTAATTCAGATTTATTATTGTTCAGATTGGGAAGTGATTTAGAAATCTCTTTTTACTCTCCTGGGCCTAGTCACAGACAAGACATGGCAGACAACATAATCCAGACCTTAGCAGGTAGAGAAGCAATTAAATTAGAGCAGTGCCAGGCTCAGGTTATATCAAGGAGACAAAGAAATCACTCATCAGGTCAGTGAGATGTCTCAGTAGAAAGAGATGCTGACAGCCTGAGCCCTGCCCCTTGTCCAATAATGTGGGATGTATTATTCTGAAAGCATCCCTTTTACCTGAAGAAACTAGAAAGTTTGCTAGACCTTATATGTAGCCAAAGCTAGTAATACACCTTGAGGTCACGTAAGACATAAGATTGCTCTCTTACTGTGTACTCTGGCTGTTTAACCTACCTCCAAGAAAACAACTAAGCATTCTTGTTTTAGATTTTCTACATAATCAACTTTTACAGCCTAATAATGCATAACTGAAATCTTATATTATATGCTTTTCCATGCCCCTGGAAAGCAATACTTGAATATATGTATTAATATGTACTGAAAACTATTTGTAAGAAAAAATGTGTTTAATAAGTGTATATCCACCATAAATGTTGGACACAACGTATGTATATTGTTTGATAAACAATGTTTGTGGTACTCTGTTTTCTGGATCATTTGCAGTCTGTTGAAGTCAGTGACTTCATCGCTTGTAACTCTGTTAAAGATTGCTGTACAGTACTTTACTCAAGTTGATTCTTTCTGTGCTGTTCAGAAAATGAGAGCCAAGCTCTTTGTTAAAGACACACAGACAAAGCCAGGGAGAAATGTATTGACAAGCTAGTGTTCATGTAGGCATAGCTTCATTCTATGACAGAAGACACCAGAATAGAAACAAGCAACAGAATTGAAATCTGCCCTTGATCTTGGTTAAATTATATCAAGGTGAAATATTTTATTAATTTTTTTCTAACTCCAATGCTGACACATTCTTGGCATTCTGAGGTTCTTATTGATGTGTTTAATCCAACACAATACTCACATGGTAGAAGAAAGCTGACTCCCATACGTTGTCTTGTGACTTCCATACATGCACTATGGCACATGAGCACACACAATAAATAAATAAATGTGTAAAAATATAAACACTCTACATGTGGCCCAAGTTAACAACCCTCTCTGTTTAGGAACATACCATGATAGCAAGAAAAATCACGACTAAGAGATGAACCTTGGTTATTTTGTGGGGATTTATTTCCATTTGAGATCAAATACTGCTGTCTAAATGTAACCATTTTCATGTGATCCTAAGTTTTGTGTGGGCTCAGGCAGGAATGCCTGGCTTCTTCCTGCCTCTTCTACAGGTGAAGAACTTTGCCTTTCACGCTTAGTGATTTTCACTGTTTTATGTCTCATGGTAAACTCTTTGGGTACTGTCATGTTCCTTTAATTCAGAGGTCCAATTTTAGAGTTACCCATATTAAAATCTCAGGGATAGGAAAATAAAATGTAGCAAACATAAGTTTAAAATTCTTTTAATGCCTTGAGTCTAAATATTTGTTCAAAGAGCTGCGATTTGGAGTCTTTAACATAGGCTTTTTTTTTTCCTTTTGGTATTTTAGTCATCCTAACTTAAAATGATGAAAAATTCATTGCTTTCTAACTTGCATGAACCTGTTCAATTACTATCATATTGGCTATAGCTGTATTTCCAATACATATTACTTCAAGGTGCTAATGTATAAATATGACTATGATGTCAACATCTAAGTAATTGATTTTCTCAACAATGCTAAACACTTCACTGTACTAAACAGTTTATGTAGTGTGTTAAATAAAACACACATTTTTAAGGCTTAATACAAGTTTAAATTGCTGATTTATTTCTTACTTTGTTATGACAGTCAGCAATGATTAGTCTCAAGTTCTAAATTATAGTAAAGGAAAAGAAAGGTGACCTTTAAGGCTGAAAATACTGTTTCTCTTCACTGCCAGCAGTGTGAGGAGTAAGGTCTCTGAAACCCAATTGCATTTTCAGTACTGTAATTTTTACCTCTTGACAATTGGCCATCTTGTTTATTTATGATACTAGTTTATGGTCACAGCCAACCATTCTCCATTGTTCCCACAAGCACTAGAAAGAGGGATCATTTACTAGTGAATAATTTGATTGAGTTTATTTACTGCATCTTTCTTGAAAGCGTGTTTTGACTGAGTGACCTTGGCTCTTAATATTTGGTCAATAACAAAAAAAAAGAAAAATGACTATATTTATCCACTGCTTGTGGAAATGGAGTGGAAATAGTGACTAATAAGGTAAATGATACACTTCACATGTACTTCTGTGTGTGTTAATACATGTGTGCAGGTACACATGTGCACACATTAAGAGACCAAAAGACAAGAATTGCTGCTCTTCCTTTGTCCTCAAGTGCTATGTGTCTTTTAAGGCAGGGTCTTTCAGTATCCTGGGACTGAGCAAGTAGCTTAATATGGGTGCCAGTTGGCCCAGGATCTCCCTGCCTCTGACTCAACAAAGGTGGAATTCTGAGCCTGTGCTAATACCTTTAGCTTTTCATGTGGGTGCTAGGGATTCACCTCAATTTGCCCTGCTTCTAAGACAAGCCCTTTAACAACTTATATATTTCCCTCAGACTCCTTAGATGGACTTTTGATAAAGAAACATTAAATCTGAAATATTCTCCTAGAAAGTGATAACACTAGATTGTTGGAGTAGAGTAGGCATTAAGGAAACAAAAAGTAAAGTAAACTTATAGTTGGGGAATCTGCAAACACACTAGAGAATGGGAAACTAATAATCTCATTCAGTTAGTTTCTCATCTTTGTTATATTTTAACACATAAAACACTACTTTACAATAATCAATGACTATAGAGTTGTTATATCTATTTTTTTACTTTTCAGAAGTCTGAATATTAATTATTAAAAGTCATCGTAAAAATTGCATGAGCCCAAATAAGCAGAAGTAATTCCCATTTGATCTGGCTATGTACATATTTATTTAGTGTAAGCCAGAATTAGTAGGAAATATAATTTTGAAACTGTGGCTAGTTGCCACCTTTGGATTGTCTCAATAAATTTAAATACTTGTTGGAAGCTTTCCCCTGTTCTTTGAATAACTGGCAATGCTAATTTGATGGGACCATTTTTGTTCTTATTAGCTTTGACAGTTTATTGATGTTATTTGCTGCATTTGGAAGGAGGGCAGAATTTTCAAGGTGATGGTGCAGAGGCCAGGATTTAGAGTACTGTTATATTTGTAGCTTAAATTTTTAAATGTCACAAGCAATTTAAACCCATATACTGTGTTAATTTTTATCCTGAGTAATATAAAATGAATTTTCCATTTGGCAAAATAAAATTATATGCTGAGCAAATTGCATGATTCTTGTTCTAAGCCCATCTGTCTCCATCTTGCTTTTAATTACCACCAGTGTCAATTCTGCACTAGCTGATACATGGGGAGCCTTCTCCCTGCTCACCTCGTTCTGTGAACTCCCCTTGAAATCCAAGGCCATTTAAATTCCAATGATTCCAAAAACAAATTTTACTTTCCTTCCATGCATTGTGGATGGTGCTAGATCTCCAGTTGTGTTCATAATAAGAATGTCTGAAAACACCTTATTTATGTGCGAAGTATTTAGCACCCAGAACATTCCTCCAGTCCCCACTCAGGAAACCAAAAGTGTTGAACGATATTTCTAAAAATAGATTTAGCATTGATCCTCACCTTAATTACATATTAATTCTAACTAGATGACTACATTAAACAATATGGTTTACTTATTGATCAGCATCCAAACCATTGAAATATTTGAGATTGCGTGGGTCCAGGAACAGAATCTATTCCATTTTTATAATGTTGGTGTTGGCCTCAAGCTAGAGTTTTCTTCCCCACGGTATTTCTTTGAAAGCATTGGTTCTGCTTGTTTTTCAAATAATGCTCCTTAGTTGATATTCTAAGCTCTTCCTATTTTTTGGAATCATGTGTTTACTTTTGTTCATCTCTTGTTGCATAGTTTACTGTTAGTCACTCATCTCCCTTTGTGATGACCTTTTTCATCTCCAAGGTCCTATTGGATGTGTGTTTCCTCTGCTTTTGACTGTAGTTCAGAATGGACATTCAGTGACAGCAGTCTGATGCCCACCTCTTATTTTTCTTACACTCCCACTATAATAAATGTATATTATAATATTAAGAAATTGTCAGAATGTATTATTAACATAAAATCTCATGCCTATGAAGTTACAAAATCTCAATCTATTACTCTATACATTTTGAATCAATGGTTAGTTTTAATAGTGTTTTGATCATTTTGTTGGTTTAGTTGCTTTGCCTAGCCTGTCTGTTCAAGACCCTGGGTTTTTTTTCCAGCAGCAAAATCATAAATAATTCTTAACTTCACTTGTAATAGAATATAAGGACATGTCCTCATGTCCAGCAATTTTACTTAAACCTTGTTTTTTTCATTTTTTGAATTAGCCAACGTAAAATTAAACTCACATATAACCTTAAATATACAGCTTCAAATTTCTGCCTGAGGTCAATAATGATAAGAATTTGTTGTACATGAATATATATAGTTCACTTCAAAAAGCTTTGGGACCTGAATAGTCATCTCAGTGGTTAAGAGTACTGCAGCTCCTGCAAAGGACCCAGGTTCAATTTCCAGAAGCCATGTGATAGCTCAAAATTGTCTGTTTCTCAAGTTCTAGAGAATCTGCTATCCTCTTTTAGGCTCCATTGGCTCCTGGGACTTCCGTTTTACACATACCTATATGCAAGTAAAATATTCATATTCATAAAAATAAATATATCTTTTAAAAAGAACAGAAAGCTTTATCTCTCTCTCCCAAAGCTACCAATAGTCAGATCTATAATTCCCCTGCACAGATACTGCATCTGTGAGTTACAGAAAGAGTTCATGGTTCATTTTCTATACCAGGTAGGTAGGGATGGGAGCAGAGCTCACTTCATGTAGTGTTAGGAGATTAGTTACTCTTCTGTTGTGATAAAACATGATCATCAATGCAAGTTGTAGAAGAAAGAGTTGTTTTGGCTTTAGGGTCCAGAAAAAGAAAGAAGTCCAGGATGGTGGAGAGGCATGGCAACAGGAAGTCTGAGAGACACTTCTTCAACAGCAAAAACAAGGCAGAGAAAATGAACTAGATGTGGCAGACTGAATTCCTAATGCCCATTCCCAGTGGTGTGCTATCTCCAGTAAGGCTCCATCTCCTTAAGACTTCACCACCTCAAACAGCACGACCAACCGGGCACCAATCTTTTAAATATGCAAAACTATTGGGGCCATTTCTCATTTAGATCTATGCAAAATAAAACTCCATGCATACTCCATGTACTGCTGTGGAAAGAGCATTCCTGTAGCTTTGGGGACATAGACCATTCCATTTACTTGTGGACTCAGAGCTTCTTGTATACAGTGGTGTGGAGCGACATCACTTAACATACACTCTATTCAGGAGTCCTAAAGTACTCTTGAATGAAGTTTGCCCTGGATACCTGGACTATTAGATAACTTGTGCATTCAATAATAAAATGCCAGGTGATGGTGGCACATGCCTTTAATTCCAGCACTCGGGAGGCAGAGACAGGCAGATCTCTGTGAGTTCAAGGCCGGCCTGGTCTACAGAGTGAGTTCCAGGACTGGCTCCAAAGCTACAGAAAAACCCTGTCTTTAAAAACAAACAAACAAGAAGGCAAATACCAAACTATTTTTTTAAAAAGTGGCCAGTGTCTAATGCTTCCCAAAATATTATTTTGTCATCTTTCCTATGGGAATCCTGCTTGCATTAATTTGACCATAGTTACTCATGGTCTTCTATATCATTTTTCTTTAAATTTATATATTTTGATATCCACTGTAAAATCAAGTCTGGCTTCTCTGAGCATTATTCTTGATTTACCTCCCATACATCTTTCTTTACCTGAGTGCGGTTTAAGGGATCAGCTGAGATGATACATTGTGGTTCCTGCTGAAGAAGACAGCATGAAGAATAGAAAATGTAGTATAATAAAGAACTGTTGCTCCCTTGGCTGACATCATATTGGCAATTTATTTTCTTCTCTTTAATGGTGATATGATAGTTTTAAAGTTGACATTAAGTAGCATATGTCTTCTTCCAAATAGTCTCAATTATGCTTTCAACCACTGTATTATATCAATCTTGTCATCCTTTTTGTGTTGTTTTACATCAGAGAGGTCTAAGTAGTAACTATGTAACTGTTAGTGTCTTTAAAACTGTGATAAGCTCATGGATACAGCAGTGGTTTCTGAGAAATGTTAGTAAATAAAAAAGGCTGTGCTTGTATTATGTAAAAATGCAATGTTTGAGTACAACTGAGATATTTCCTCCATAATTTAAAAGGAAATGGAGTGGAATTTTTAAAACTACAGTTGCAAAATAGAACCAAATCATACATAAGTGCAAATAAGTTAATATCTAAAACTTTTTGGACTATGAAATGAAGAAGAAATCCCACACTATCAGCTCAGAACTGAGTATAATAGAGGGTTATTTATTTAGGGGTAGACTCACAGATCACAATCCTCTGCATGAACAGGAAACAGGAATCGAATCATGCCACTGGAGTGGCTGGAAGCATGCATGCTTTATATCGACATATATATAGTATAAGAGGCCACACCCAAGTGGGCAGGTAACTTTAAGGCTACTGGTGGGAGGAATTCCTATAGCACCTCCCACTTTTGTTTAAATAAGAGACGTTTAAGCCTAATACAAAATTATATACAATAGGAACAAATATCAGGAATAATAATAATAATTACAACCAGCATAAACAATATCAAGGAAGAAACATGTGATAAATATCTCAATAATTATCCTATCCTAAGGAGAATAAGTTTTGTATTATAAATAACTTGGCCAAGTCATGAGAGGAAAGTAACTACAACTATCTAGTTTTCAACCTCAATGAAGACCCTAGAAGGGAAATAATATTACCTGAATAAGCAGGAAGTACAATTAAGCAACTTCCAAAATGTGCAACAAATAACAGAGACAACCAGTTACCTGGGCAATCACCCAGTCTCATTTGCAATATTGGAGCAACCAACTTTGGCTAGGTCATAGAGTCACTGACAGACCATTTTCAGAGGCAGGAAAATTTTTAAAACCATCTTAACCTGTCTTGGAAAGATTTGACAGTCTTTTTTCTTGTATCCTGCTTGTCCTGTACAGACATGGGGCATTTTGTCAGTGGTCAATGCATGGGCAGTTCCTTGCCCAAAGACCAGTTTTGCCAAGTAGAAAACAAGCTCCAAGTGGAGTGTCTTCAGTGCTCAACATTCTCTTAGGAATAGATTTGTGCTGCCAGAAGCAATTTGGTCTCACTTCAACAGAACCCTAAGTTATTTAAAAGCTATATTCTACAGCTCTTTGAAGTGGTTGAAGATAACCTATCTATGCAAAATACAATCTCTATGTATCTAAAAAACCTGATTAGTCTAACTATAAGTATCACAAACATGGATGACTATTGACCTATAAATCTTAATACCTATATACCTTAAAGACTAAGACTTCAGATTAGAATATTAAAAAAAACTTTAAACAACTGTGCAACAAAATGAAGACAGTGACCTCAAAATGTAAACAATGTATAAGTATCTTGATCAGATGTAGAAACAAATACTGCAATATGATAAATATATCCTAAAATTGTATCAATATACAAAATGTATTAAGCAGAGGTAGAAGCATGTACACATACAATATGACAAAATAACTTTGCCTAGTATACAAATATAATAGATGGAAATAGGAATATATTTAATATAATTTATGTTTGTATCAATATACAAAAATCTAAACCAATGTAAATTGCCAATAAATAATAGCTCACAAGTATTCACTCTATTACTATTATTATTACTGTGAGTAAGCTCATACTAATCTATTATCCCATTAAATTTCCCTTTTTTGCAAAGAGATCCCTGAACTTACATAATTTTCCTGCAATTCCCAACCATATACCAATTATAATCAAGACATAAATGATGTCCCTAACCCTGAGGACAAACTTTATTGGGAATGGGGACATCATCTTATAGAATTACTTCCAGCTGTCATGGGGGCGACATTCTTTCTAGGGGATTCTGTGAAAGTAAAATGATGGTTAAGTTCCAAGATTACTGTCTGGTATAATTGTAAATGGTCTCTGAGTATTCTGTAGGGTTTGTCTCAGGTTCCTATTTGGAGTTCTGGCCAGAACATTGTAAAAAAGTGCACCATTTCAGCTAACCAATTTGGGACCATCTTGAGCAGCTGGTACTCAAAACAGGTCTTATAGTAGCACTATCAGCATCATGATGTCATATCAACCAGGTGGAGTTGTTGTAGGGCCCCATCTTCTTCCTGGAGACTTCAAAGATTACTGCAGGAAAATTCACTGCTCATTGTGGAAAACTTAAATATTATTTATACAGATATATATTCAATGAAAGGTATGATAGAGACAAAATAGTTATGAAGAAAAGTAAATTGTTTTTCTAAATTCTTTCTTCTTTCTATCCCATACCATGGCTCCTGACATGAGACTGAAACTCTGAATTTTTAGTTTAACAGCATGATTTGATATAGACAAGGACAGAGCCATTGTTCAACTCCAAAAGCAGCTCTATATATTCATAAATATATATATATATACTTATGTAAATATATATGTTTTGATCACCTGTCCTTATAAGTCACATTCCTTTTTTTGATGCTCCTTATTGGATAGTTATTTTTCCTCTGTCAGCATCCAAACATCCATGGTCTCTTGAATTTTTGAAGATGTGTATTTTCCTGTAAAGACAAGAGCATAACCATGCCCCAACCCTATATGGTTTCCTTACCACCTGTATGGTTGTCATCCCTGTGGATGAGTCATAATTCCTCTTTCTCAAGCATTTTCTCTTTTTAAAACTGAATCTTTATTAATTTTGATGCTATTCATATTTTTTCTTCTCCTGTTGAAACAAGAGCAAAACCTTTCCCCAATGTAAAAGATTTCCTGGCTTCCATTGTGAGGTCAACACATCTTTGAAATACACCAGCTGATTTAATTCAGAAGACTTTTCTATTATCTCTGTCCTGCTCTTGTCCCTTCTTATTAGCATTAAGAAAATTCAAGATCAATAAAGCATTATGTAATCTTTTTTGTGTGGTATTTTCCATCCCTTTCAGTTTATTTAACATATTCTTTATAGTTCAATTTGATCTTTCTATAACTATTTGACCTGTAGGATTGTGGGGTATACCTACAATATGTTTTTTATTATAATAAACATAAAACCATTTCATTTTCTTAGAGATATATCTGATTTTTTTGTGCAGGTATACCCATGATGGTCATAACTTCTAATAAATGTGTGATTACTGAATCAGCCTTTTCTGAGCTCAAAGCAGTTGCCCGTTGAAAACCTGAATAAGTGTCAATGGTGTGGTGTTCACATTTTAATTTTCCAAATTCTGAAAAGTGGAATGCATCCATCTGCCAGATTTCATTTCTTTGAGTACCCTTTGGGTTAGTCCCTGCAGGTAGCAGCGTTTAGTTATAGAAAGAACAAGTAGGACATTTTTTATGATCTCCTTAGCTTGTTGTCATGTAATGAAAACTCTTTCTTTAAACATTTGCTAATAACATGATGTTTCTTATGAAATGCTGAGGCCTTCAACACATTTTTAATCAATAATCGATCAATTTCTGCATTACCTTGTGCTTGAGGACTTGGAAGAACCATATGGGATCAGACATATGTTGTGTATATGGGACAGAGCCTATTCCTGATTATATATTGAACCTGTATGAATAATGAAGTTAATTTTGGATCATCTGGTATAAATTCAGTGGTTTCAATATGCAAGACAACTCATTCTGCATATTATGAATCAGTAACTATTTTAAGAATTTCTTTTAAATCCCTTAGGACCATGAAAATAGTATATAATTCTGCCTTTTTGACAGAATTATAAGGGCTTTGTTCCACCTTACTTAAATCTTCTGATTTGTAACCTGCCTTTCCTGATTTATTTGAATCAGTAAAGAATGAATGGGCTCCAGTTATTGGTGTGTCCTGTACAATGCAGGGAAGGATCCAAGTAGTTCTCTTTATAAGGTTAATTTTATCACTTTTGGGATAAATGCTATTAATCTCTCTTTAAAAATCAGCACAAGCTCTTTGCCGAGGTTTATTGTTTTCCCATACTTTTTTTTATTCCATCAGAAGTAAAAGGCACTATAATTTCTGCTGGGTCCATACCTACTAGTTGATGAAGTGTCAATTTATTATAATTTATTCAGAGACTTTTTTCCACATAAGCTTTTAATTTTCTACTTTGTTCATGTGGTAAAAAAATATCCATTATAAGATAATATCTTCCCTTTGCATTAAAATTTCTGTAGAAGAAATTCTGGAAGTCAATATGACTAAAATGGAATTAAGATTTAGATTCACTCTATCCACATGTGCCTTCTGTAATTTTTCTTTAACAACAATCAATTTCTTTTCTCCTCCATGTGTTAATTCTCTGGGACTATTTAAATCTTTGTTACCATCAAAGGTTTTGTTTAAATGAACTATTAGATCAGATGTTATCCCAAGAGCTGGTCATAGACTGGATATGTCTCCTAACAAACTCTGAAAGTCATTAAGAGTCTGGTATCAATCTCTCCTAATTTGTGACTTTTGTTTTCTAATTCTCTGTAAACCTATTTTATAACCTATGTAACTGACAGAATCTCCTCTCTGTATTTTTTCAGGAGCAATTTGTAATCCCCATTTTGGCAAAACTTTCATTACTTGTTCAAACATTCTTTCTAAAGTATCTGTGTTTGAATCAGATATCAAAATATCATTCATGTAATGGTAAATTACAGATTTAGGACTTTTTTTTTACATATTATTTCCAATGGCTTACTTACAGGGTATTGGCATAGGGTGGGGCTATTGAGAATTTCCCGTGAAAGGACAGTCCACTAGTATCTCACAGTAGGTTGAGAATTATTCTAAGTATGCACTATGAAGGCAATTTTTTCTGTCCTTTTCTTGTTCAGACATAGTGTAGAAACAATCTTTTAAATCAATAACTATAAGAGGCCATCCTTTTGGTAATAGAGAAGGCAGTGGAATTCCAGATTATTGAGGGCCCATAGACTGAATTACCTTGTTGAGAACTCTTAGATCTGTCACTGTTCTCCATTTACCACATTTCTTTTTAAAAATAAATACAAAAGAACTCCAAGGGCTGGTTGATTCTTCAATATGTTGAGCATCTAGTTGCTCCTATACCAGTTGTTCTAAAGCCTGGAGTTTACCTTTTGTTAACTGCCATTATTTAACCCATATTGGTTTCTCAGTTAACCATTTTAAAGGTAGGCCCATTGGTACCTCTAAAGGTTTACTAGTTGCTTTGTGCTCTTGTACAGCCTGAATGGCTGGTGACCTTTGTGTATAGTACCTTCTAATATCCTTCCCAGAACTATGAGTTTTGGGGTTAATCTGGGTATTCCATTGCTACAGCAAGTTACAACCCCATAAATTCATTCACTGTAATATTAGCTACTTACAGCCTCATGCTTCCTCTCTGTCCGTCTGGCCCTATGCACTCAACCTATCTTGTGCTTTGTTTCACTTGAGATTGGGTTCCAATTCCTAGTAACTGAACATTTACCTCAAGAAGAGGCCAATTTTGATGTCAAGATTCTGGAGTAATGATACTCACATTCACACCTGTGTCTATCAAACCCACAATTACAATGCCATTTATATGTACTCATAGCTTTGGTCTTTGATCATTTATAGAAGTCTACCAAATTTTAAGTTTCCTATTTCCTATTGGAATATTTGATTTATCCTTCATGTTTATTCCATCATTCAGAACAGTATGGTTTTTTACAGAAAGCTCTGGATTTTTTAATTTTTCTGGTGAGACATATTCTTCACAGTGACTGGGAATGACTGGACCACTTTTTGCTTGGTGGCTTGGAGAGGTCCCCCAAGAAGTTTCCCAATGGTATTGCATTGCCTTGTCTGTCTTTGGTGATCTGCATTCATTGCTCCAATGTCAGCCTTTGCCACACCTCATCCTTGGACATTACTTAGAGAGTGTGAAGATTGCCTTCCTGGAGAGATACTCTATCTGCTAACCTATCATAACGTTTTAACAAATTTTGATTGTCAAATTAAACAGTATGAATTCTTTCAGATAATATCTCAGTACCCTTAGACATGGATTCAATTTTTTCTGAAAAATTAATGTTACCCTTTTCTTTTTTTTTAAAGATCTATTTATATATTATATATACAACATTCTGCCCACACGCCAGAAGAGGGCACCAGATCTCGTTACAGATGGTTGTGAGCCACCATGTGGTTGCTGGGAATCGAACTCAGGACCTCTAGAAGAGCAGCCAGTGCTCTTAACCACTGAGCCATCTTTCCAGCCCACCCTTTTCAATAGTATTAATTTTTTCAGGCAACTTTTGATTTTCAATAGTATTAATCCCGTCAACTAGCTGTTCATATTAGTCTGCAAAGACTGTATCATTTCTAAAAGTGTTTCATTCTTGGCTCTGTTATCAACCAATTTTCTTAAGGATATAATATAAAGAAAAAAACTGAGTCCCAATATCCAATAAATGGATGTATCACCATAACCATATAAGACTGGCAGAATACAATCCACAGTATTAGCAAAAGAGTTACTAAAAGTTTCAATGGTAATGTTGTCTGTAATTATATAAGTTTTACGTTTATTGATTTATTAATTACCTTTATGAGGTCTGGTCAATTGTTTTAGGTGTAATAACTTTATTTCCAGCAGGTGTTGTGGTTGCAGAGTTGTGACTAGCAGTGATGCAACAGGTGGCGACAAGAATGGACCTGAGGAGCTTTAGCTTCCCGCCTTGGTACTGGTTAAATATGCTTTGCTTGACAAATTAATGTACACAGACCAAGAAGTCCAGAACTTACAGGCAGAGAGCACAAACCAGAAACTGCACAAGTTGCCATGTGGCAATGAACACAGCTGTGTGTGTGGGGGGATGTTCACAAGCTTGGGAAATTTTCAAATTGCTTCACGCAGTTAGCTCTGCTGTGACTGGGGTTTTACAAAAAAACGCTTAAGTAATTGCAAGCCAAGCAGGCAGGTTTGGAAGACTTTCTGGGCTGTGGACTGGTTAGGCCTTTAAGCCAGTCCACCCTGTAGGTGCCGAGATCCACGAGGGCACCAGATGAAAAAAGTTGCTAAAACAAAATCCCACACTAGCTTAGAATTGAGTATAGTTATTTATTTAGAGGTAGACTCACAGATCACAATCCTCTGCACGAATGGGGAACAGGAACCGAATCACACCACTGGAAGAGAAACCAGACCTGTGCTTTACATTGGCATATACAGTATAAGAGGCCACGCCCAAGTAGACAGGTAACTTACAGGCTACTAGCTGTAGGAATTCCTACAGCAATGAAACCCCAAGGAATCAAAAAAAGTAGAAAGCAAAATTGGTCTTTAAAATAGGACAGTGATAAACTTGTTGATTTGTAAGGCAGATAAAAGCACAGTGGTTTATACGTATAAAACTCATCAAGCTCTGATGTCATTTGGGATGGAGAGTGTCTTGTTCAGACCTAAGCACTATCAGAGCAGGTACAGAAATAGTGTGTGATGCCAGCGCTGCAGTCACTGTTGGGTATGGATGGCTTATGTGTATGGGAGATGTATCAGCTGCTTGGAACTTCTGACCTACTAGGGAGGGGATTTGGGAAACCCTACATGAAGAATCTTTATGAGGAATAAGCTCTTTGAGAAATACCTGAGTAGTCCTGAGGTCATTTTACGAAGATGGCTGTATACTGGGTTAAGTTTGCTTCTTGCACTGTGTGTAACATGAGTCAAGAGCTGTATTCATGAGCTTCCAGGATTAGATTTAATTTGAAACTGAGGTTAAAAGAGGTTGTATGTCTTGGATAGATAAGTGCATTTAATCACTCATAGATTTGGCTTGTGTTTAGGTTTGCCAGATTCCAATGCTCCTCTCAGTCCACAATACAACACTGCTTCAGGAGTCATACTCTAACTAGGAAGGATGTTATAGGGTACTAAAGGTCCCTGAATGGGGAGAATTTGTCATCTACAGCACAACTGTAGGGACGTATCAATATTGTTGCTTAAGATAGAAAACTTCCCTTAAACGATGTAGAATATAGAAAGTACCAGAATTTCCAAGAGCCATTTGGCATAATCTATTTTAGATAATCCCAAAATATGTCTCAAAATTTTTCTTCTTGGCTTCCATATGAGATATTTTTTAAAAATGATCCACAAAGGCCCTTACATGCAATGATTTCACATGACATTGATACTGCATACACAAGTATTATATCCATTTCTAACTAGGTCACACATTATTACAACTATTAATCTTATTTGTCTTTACCTATTCCTAGCAATGACATATGAATGAATAAATAATTAAATCTTAAGAACTTCCTAAGTCCATGAATTTTACTTTGAGATGCATGGAAAACGAGTCTTCCATTCAATTCAAAATGTGGAACTTAAAACATCTGGAATACATAATTTTGTAGTCAGTCTTAAATATTATGTTGTATATCAGGCATGGCTTCCAACATTTAAAACAAACCAGTATTTTCTACAGAGCTCTAAAAATGTATTATTGGTTAACTTTTCCCCAGAAACAAAATGTGATCATCATTTTTAAAGGTTGACAGTTGCATTCCATTACCCCCACATCAATTCTTTTCTTTCTTCACAGAGGTTGGTGAGGCTGGCCCTTGGTGCAGACACATGGCTTCAGAGTCAGACATACCAGAATGAACTGTGATTTCTCAAAGTGTAAACAGGGAGTCCTGTGACACTGGGAAACATAGATCTAGAAAGTATTTGGAGGAAAAACTTTTATATTGAATTTAGAGAACTGTGATAACGTTTTTCTCTTTCCCTTTCAAAAATAAATTGTATATAACATATTTAGTTTGCATACTCTAATAAAAGCAGTTGATTTATAGTGGTCTATAAATTTAGAAAGGTAAATGACTGCTTTCCTTAAGGATGGTGAAGGATAAACATTAAGTAATTTACTCCAGACTATTTTGGTAGTAATTATGATAATACAAATGTTATTTTTTATTGATATAAAATTATTGGCTTGTAGACCTCATGTAAATATATTTAAGGTAATCTTTACCACCATTCTGAGAAGTCTCATGCTTCCAGTTCATAGTTTTTCACCAGACAGAGGTAGCATCCTTTAAATGGGAGCTGATAACAGCCTCCATCGATCGTGCATTCTCTGACATTCCAGGCCTTGAGCGAAATCTGAAGTGTTTATAGATCTGTAGGAATTATTTTGAATTGACTTTATATAACTTATCTTATTACTACTTTAAAATAATTTCTCCTGTTTTTTAGCTATAATTCATTTAAATCTAGAAAGTAAAGGAAATAGTGTTGCAGGTGACTGTCTTACACCAAGTACATCCCTGAATGATTTTGTAAACAGAACAAATTATCTTATAACTCAACATTCAATCACTTTTTTAACTAAATGGTTATGGTAGAAAAGCTATTACCACAGTAGCCAAATATATGGAGACAAATACGTTGTATTTTTTTATGAGTTTCTTTTCAATTGAAAAACAGATACACAAGGCAGAGAGAGAAAACTGTTATTGATGTTTGCATACTATGATAACAGTAGGTAATATGGTGGTTCGTTCATTACTTGACACATCTGGTAAATTTTAGGTACCAGGAAAATGACTATAACTAAGTAGAAATAAATGTCTTTCTGTGAGACAACTAACATTCTACTTCAAATTCAAAAACCATGAAGGATTACTTCACCTGGGATCAACAAAATTTCAGGGATAATAGGGGCATTTCTTTTTGGGACTGATTTAAAGGTAATGACAAGCTCTAACTGGCTGACGGGGAGATGACTGCTGAGGTTCCTTGAAGCATCACTTACACACTGAAGAGGTTGGGTGAGCATTGCCTGTGGAGCTGCTTCTCCCTCCCTGACCTCTGGCAGTAACGCCTGCCCTGTGTCAGGCGGATTGCCACTCTTTTTTTTTTTTTTTTTTTCTGGAACTAAGTAGTTCAGAAAGCTGTCAGTTCTCTGCAGGACCATAAAAGATAAATTCATTTAAAGTTAAATAAGAGAGAATAGTGCAGTTTGTCTCACTTGATTTTGTAGTAATGTCTTCAATTTTGCAGTGGATGGTAGATCAGAACAGATTTTTCTTTCTTAAGTGGAAGAATCTCAAAGATGTCGGACTTGTTATTTTCTTTGCTCACTTTTTCAATTTCAGTGAATTCTAATGTGCTTATCCATCTCCTTTCTTCTTTGTGCAAAGATTGTCTGAGTTTTTATGCACTAGCTTTGGCTAATCATCACAATTTAAGAAAAGACATGCCATCCTAAATTTCCACTAAGTTATTTGGGACTTGATTTTCAAAATGAACAAAACTCTATCCTCATGAAATTCTGTGAATTCAAATACAAAAATTAATCAATATGGAATGCACAGTAAAACAGAGAGTACCTGTCAGTGAATCCTGCAGTTAAATGAACCGTATCATTATTTGTGCACAATGACTTAAAATTTATCTTCAGCTCTCATATATTTTCTATAAAAGCTTAGCATATGTAAATATATGATACTTCAAAGATTTTACACTTTGTGCAGATACTTCTTTTCAACCAATCTGTAAAAGTTTTGTACATTGTATACAATTAATTCTTGCTGTTTTTTTTAATTAGGCCAATGTGATGGCTCAGCAAGTTAGGGAACTTGTTGCTAAGCTTGATGAATTGAGTTGTTGCATCCCCAAGATGTACATGTAGAAGGAGAGAACTGTTTTTGACAATTTGTTCTCTGACCTCCCCACTCATCCCTACACATTAAGTGGAACAAAAATATATCATTTGACTATTCTATACATGCTTATAATTTAATTATATTCAATCCCATCCCCTCTCTTACTCTCTGTCATCTCTGAGGTAAAAAGACATGAAAATGGGAGGATTTGTTGAATTATCTTTCACATGATTCCATTTTGTATTGAACATTTTATAAACACACCTAATTGAATCTAAATCTAATTTGTTCATTTAATAATTATTGAGTGTGTACCTTCAACTAGACTCTAAAATCATGATAGTAGTAGATAATTTTGTGTAACTCTTTTTAATGAATTAGCTCTGTCCCTAACATAGATGTTCACCTTATCACATTATCTTTATAGTATTTCTTAAACTTTTAAGGGGCAGAACAAGTGCACTAGCGTATGAAGAAGTTGTCTGAACTCCACAATGAGAGAAAATATACAGAAAGACTGAGGTTATACAAATACCAAGTGTTCAAGGATCTTGTCCAAGCTGAAGATCTTGAACTTCCTCCACAATAGAATGTCCTTTTGTGATCATGATCATTCTCTTCTAACCAAAACTCTCCACAATGAAAACCTTAAAAGGATGTCCACATCTTCCTGCTCCCTTGCTACACTTCTAAGACAGAAACTTAGACTCTATATATCTGGAACAATTTGACTTGAAGTAACTCTGCACTGGACTGTTCATTTTGTTGTATTGATTTGCCTCAAGTTGCCTAAGAATGACAGTAGCTATTGCCCTACAAAAAGATGATCATAGAAACTTCTATCATAAAAGTCTAACAGATATGTTTTCAAACAACATCTGCTTACCTGGAGGGAAGTGCTTGACATGTATTATTCACTTGATCATCATGAAAAGCTATGCAGTAAGTTATGCTAATATATTTATTTGAAAGTTAAAATTTCAGAGGGTCATGGATGCTACACATATTACTTAGATATGAGGGGGTAAGAACATGGCATCAGACTCAGCTAGGCTTGGCAAAAGGTCTAAGTCTACTGGCACGCTAGACATGGCTTTTCTCTTGTACAAAAGACCTGCGAATGCTTTGCTACCACCATTAACAAGCTGCCCAATAAGTGGAAAGTAAACAAGGAATGCTTTCTGAGAAACAAATGAAACAAACATAACAGTTCATAAGATAATTTCTGGGATATTTTGAAAGTCAAAAATATATTTCAAATATGCATTATCAAAAGCTACTACTGAAGAAAATAAAGCCCCAAGGTATATCTTATATCACATTATAAGAAGAGACAGTCTTCTCATTCATTCATTCTCTCTTTCTTTCATTTAATTATTTTTTATTTATCTCTTTTGATGGTGTCTGATGGTGGCCTTGGTTGATTCATATTCTCTATATAACCAAGAATGATCTTAAGTTCAAAATGGTTCTGCCTCCCAAATGCTGGCAAAGCAGGCATGAACCACCATGATTGTATTCTTTTCTTTTCTTCAAATGCAGCTATACTGTGGTGACATGGACTGCTGAGCCAGCAAGACCAAGGTTCCAATTCAACTATGTTACTTGCTTGATAATTTGTGACCTTACTTAATTTTTAAGCCTTAACTAATCTTATCTTCTGTAATATAAGCAATGTTTAGTAAATTTTAAATGATGTACCTAATAAAATAAAATAATTGTGTATGAAGCTTAATATAGTGTTTGTAATATAGTAATATTTCTGTCATGAGGGAGTAGCCATTTGCTTAATGTAATAGAATATCCACATAAGTTTAAACAGTATGTTTGTTAGAAAAGATATGTTATCAGTGTTTAGTTGAAGCATATAAACCTTTGTTTGGGAAGCAACTGACAGAACTATTGATGGCAGGCAATTCTTTCATCAGGGTTCTATCTGATTTATAAAGTAGAGACAAGATGGTAGTATCCTTGCTTGTCTCCTTTGGTAAAATGTCTCATAATATAGGCTCACTTATCTTCAGCAGGTGATGAGCCCAGTGTCCCTCACCTACTTGCCATGGCATCACACCTGAGAGAGAATGCTGAAATCTTCCAGTCAGATGAGATGCGACCTGCTAATGACCCAAAGGAAAGAGCTCCCAGCCGTGTCCGAATGCTGAATGACATCCTTCAAGACCTGGAGAAGAACTTTCTGGTAACGCAGGTGCCACCAGGATTTTATAGGTAGGAAATAAACTTCCATATTTATGTATTTCCCTCAAAACCGTAACTTCACTTTCTGAATATGTTAAAGATTATAATACTATTTCAAAGAGACTGCACTTTAAGATATTTAAGAAAAGCACACAGAAGTGAGAACAAACATGACACGAATGGAAGACTGGGGAGAGGATAAGAGTGGCATTAGAGAGAAAGAAGAGGGGAAAGATTTGACCCAAAAAATTATAAGGATGTGTAAATAATCTATTTTAAAAACAAAACAATAAAATAATTATAGGTAGAATCGGAAAATAAATAAAGTAGTTATAGATAGATTCACCATCCAAAGAAAAGTTCAAATTAATAAATATGGAATGAAGGACACATGACAAAATATCTTTTATTGATATCATTTTTGGAAAATAAAGTTCAGTCTAAACTCCCATGGGGTGAAATATGCTTTCCTGAGTACCAAGAGACAGGTCAAACAGCTGTTTTACTAATAAGAACATGTCTAGAATGTTGAGCTTAATATTTCTTGCTATAATTTATGACAATATTAAATACATTTAACATTCTGGTGCCATGCAACTTCAGTGGATCTTTAAACAACCAAGATAGCAGGGACAATTAGTTGGAGAGTAACAGAGATGCTCCTGAGATCATGTAGACAATGGTTTTTTAGAGACAGTAGTATGGCACGGGCACAGTGCCTAAACCCACTGGAATATGGCTTTGTTTAGGATGTAATCAAAGTAGAAAGTAAACAAAAGAAAGATCAATGTTAAACAATTTTGAGTATTTTAAATATTTTGTATAATTGATTCATTCCTCTATTGAGGATAAAATATATACTTTCTATGTAAGGTAGGCAATAAACTGTGTATAATACAGGGTAAGTATTGGTGCAAAATAAAATTCAACATTACTGGATTGTATACATAAAAATATACTCCAACGCAGTTAATTTGTCAGTATCCTTCATCATAAAAACCTTCTATGCCCCTTCCCCAAAGGAAAACCAGAAGGCAACAGTCTGTGCTTATATAATGTATATGGGCACGATAATTTAATATATACATTCATATGTATGTGTATCTTACACATGCATGTCATATATTTTTGCATTTAGAAATGATACTTGTTAAGTGTTGAGTTTATGAGCCCTTTTGAAAAGTTCAGTGCTGAACTGACCTATTGCCTCACTTCCTCATGGCTTTCACTTGTCTACCATCTCGCTCATGATTAGAATTGCTAAATATGCTGTGTATAACCACATGCTAAAGGAAGGAATCAATAATTGATACAAAGGTGTAGATATCCTAGTTATATATGAGAGTTTCTAAAATTGCTCTTCCCCAAAGACTATGACAGTCTTTATAACAGTAGACATCTATCTCTGTACATATTTAAATATGGTTATGAGTGTCAAGCCTGTAACTGTTAAATGAACAAGAAATTTGAGTGGTATTTAGTAGCAAACTTAGTAACATGAAAAGAACCTTATTGATCCACATCTTAATTTCTGCATCTTTTAAATGAAATAGCACATGGGACTCTTTTATAATAAAAGCATTCTTAGACTTTTGGTATTTGATAAGTTATCTTTGTGAGTCTGAATCTGAAATTAATGTGTAGATTAAATTTTCATGTAGTTTCTTCTAATCCTCTAACTCTGGATCATGAAATATTAGAAAAAGCTGTATAATATTTATATTTTTTCATAATACATGAAGGCATTATGTATGCTTCCTGAAACTTTATCTAAGTCCCTGAAACTTAGCAGGCACTTCAAGTAAAAATCGTTTCCCCTGATAGCATTCTAGTGCAGGGTTGGAAAGAAGACAGAAGATGATTTGGTAAAATATAAAGATAGTACATGTAAATAGCTGCTTTAAAAAAATCCAACCACATTATTGACAAATTATTTATTGATTTATTATTTATTTATTTATTTTAACATTAAGGACATTTTTTTAATCCCAACATATGGTGGTACATGTATTCATTATCATTCACCCTTCATTTTTTCTTCCCTCTGTGATTGCTTTGCCCTGTGTCAGCATCAGTTATTAATTACTCTAACATTATCATAAGTACAGATGTTTGAAATGTAAATCCTCTCATTTTCATTGGATGATCCTGGGACTTTGATTTTGTGCAGACATATTAGTATTAGTTCTTAATCCAACAAATTAGAAATAACAAATTAAAAATAACCAACCTGAGATTTGAGTGACTTATATTGACTCCACAGATCAATTTGGGACTAGGTGAAACAATGAGAGTATTGTACTAGAATTCATAGATAAAGCTTTTTTTTTTCAAACTTCTTTAAATGCTTCATTAAAGTTTAGGAATTTTCTCCATAAAGGTTTTCATTCATAAGTACTTGATTTTTTTGGTAGGTATTCTTTTATTTTTTTCTATTCAAAAAAATAAAATAAAATTTTTACATTTCTTCCCCTTCTCCCGGTCCCCTCCTGCTCCCCCTCCCCCTCCCCCAAGCTCTTTAAAAAGGGCATGGTGCCCTGCCCTGTTTGAAGTCCAAGGCCCTCCCCCCTCCATCCTGGCCTAGGAAAGTGTGCATCCAAAAAGACTAGGTTCCCAAAAAGATAATACATGCAGAAGAGATAGGTCCTAGTGTCATTATTTATGGCTTCTCAGTCTGCCCCCATTGACAGCCACATTCAGAGAGTCTGGTTTGATCATATGCTCGTTCAGTCCCAGTCCAGCTGGATTTGGTGCACTCCCATTAGTTCAGGCACACTGTCTCAGTGGGTGGACCAGCCCCTCACGGTCCTAACTTCCTTGCTCATCTTCTCCCACTTTCTGCCCTTCGACTGGACCTTGGGAGCTCAGTCCATTGCTCTGATGTGAATGTGAGTCTCTGTCTCTACCTCCATCCATCGGACAAAATTTCTATGGTGGTGATCAAGATATTCATCAATGTGACTCTGGGACAAGGCTAGTTCCGGCACCCTCTCCTCTGCTGCCCAGATACCTAGCTGGGGACATCCCCGTGGACACCTGGGATCCCCTCCAGGGCCAAGTATCTTGCCAGTCCTAAAATGACTCCCTTAATGTAGGTATCTTATTCCCTTCTCCAATATCCACCTTTGCTCCATCTCCACCCTCCCATTCCCCCAAGCTCTCCCCAGTCCTTGTCCCTTCTCCTTCCCCCTCACCCCTTCCTTTCCCCCCCTACCCCCCACCTCTATCCCTGCCCCCGTGCTTCCAACTTTTGCCTGATGATCATGTTTGCTTTCAACTTCCAGGAGGATCTCTATATGCTTTCTTTGGGTTCACCTTGCTATTCGGCTTCTCTGGGCTTGTGAGCTAACAGCTTAGTGTATTTTGTTTTATGGCTAGGCTCCACTAATGAGTGAGTACATACCATAATCATCTTTCTGGGTTTGGGTTACCTCACTCAGGATAGCATTTTCTATTTCCATCCATTTGCATGCAAAATTCAAGATGTCATCTTTTTTTACCTCTGAGTAGTATTCTAATGAGTATATAATCCACACTTTCTTGATCCATTCTTCCACTGAGGGGCACCTAGGTTGTTTCCAGGTTCTGGCTACTACAAACAATGCTGCTATGAACATAGTTGCACAAATGCTTTTGTATTATGATTGGACTTCTCTTGGGTATATTCCCAAGAGTGGTATTGCTGTATCCTGAGGTAGGTTGATTCCCAATTTCCTGAGAAACTGCCACACTGATTTCCAAAGAGGTTGCACAAGTTTGCATTCCCACCAGCAATGGATGAGAGTTCCCCTTACTCCACATCCTCTCCAGCATAGGCAATCATTGGTGTTTTTGATTTTAGCCATTCTGACAGGTGTAAGATGGTATCTCAATGTTGTTTTGATTTGCATTTCCTTGATCGCTAAGGAAGTTGAACATGACCTTAAGTATCTTTTGGCCATTCGAATTTCTTCTGTTCAGAATTCTCTATTCAGACACTTACCCCATTTTTTAATTGGGGTATTTAGAATTTTAATGTCTGACCCCACATCAGACAAAGGTCTGACAGAATTATGTAAAATGTCTTTATGAGCATCGATAAATCATGTTGGGGACCCATTTAATAAGGCCTGTTTCTATATGAAGAATAAATTCCCCTCTTAACATTCTTGTACTGTGTATCTGGCTTACCTACATGATATACTTTTTTTACCCTTTCAGCAGTATTTATTGACTCAACTTACTTCATCCTGTATTTTGAGAAGAAAAGCAAGCATTTGTCTGTTATTGACTAATACCAATAAAATTGACTTTATACTCTTAATAATTATCACAGCAAACCCTATTTAAGTAATGTAAGTCTAAACATTATTACATATTCTAGTTCACATAATAGAATTTAGAAATTAACAGCTAATGTTTGATATTTTAGCAGTTACTAAAGGTTGACTATAGTTATTAATGAAATTCATGTGTAATATGTCTTTCCTTGGGATAAATGCTTGGCACATGGCAAAGTCTATTTATAGCTTTGTAAGGAACTATGTTTCATAGTAGGTGTATAATCTTGCATTTCCAACAGTGAATTGCATGGCACTTCTGTCATCCCTCACCTTACCTACATTTGCTCTTGGTGGCCTGGGAATAAACTCTGCTGAAAGGTGCACATTGATGTTTAGTTTTTGAATTTGCAATTCCGTGATGGCATTTATTGCTCACCGTCCTTTTCTGTGATGAATTCTTACCTGTGTTTTCTAAAGTGAGATTTTGGTTCGCTCAATTTCAAAACTGAGTTAGAGAAAAATGTAGAGCTCAATAAAAATCAATAAAAAATAAACAAAAAACTGAGTTATTTTACTTCTGGTTAGAGATTTCTCAGAAGAGACTTTGAACTTTGGATTTTAAAACATTGAGACTGTGACAGACAAGGAGACTTTTGAAATTTGACTACATGCACTTTGCAGTATGGTATTGTTACAAGCTTAGGGGCAAGGGAGTAGAATGTGGTAGTTTGAATGTAGTTGTTCCCCATAAGATCATATGGAATGACACTATTGGGAGGTGTGGCTTTGTTATTGTATGTATGGCCTTATTGGGCAAAGTGTGGCGCTATATAGGTGGGCTTTGAGGTTTCATATATGCTGAAGCTATGCCCAGTACCTCAGGCCATTTCCTGTTGCCTGCAAGATCAAGATGTAGTGCCTTCTCCACTCTCAGCTCCTTCTCCAGCACCATGTCTGCCTGCTTGCTGCCATGTCCAAAATGATGAGAATGACTAAATCCTGAACTGTAAGTCACCCAATTAATTGTTTTTCCTTTATAGGAGTTGCTATGATCATAGATCTTTACAGCAAAGAAATCATAACTTAGACAACTGGTATCCAAAATATAAAAGAATTTATAAAACTTAGCAGTGTAATCCCCTGTTAAATCAAAATCAAAAAGCAGATCACATATTCCCACCATATAATGGCACAGGATACCTTTCTAAAACATAGGGAAGAGAGACTAGTGAAGAAGTATTGGACACAAACAAGACTGAAAACCAGCTGGGCAAACTCCAAACTCTGCATCTCCATGTCTGGTGTTAAACTCTGTATCTCCATGTCTGGTGTTAAACTCTGCATCTCCATGTCTGGTGTTAAACTCTGCATCTCCGTGTCTGGTGTTAAACTCTGCATCTCCATGTCTGGTGTTAAACTCTGCATCTCCATGTCTGGTGTTAAACTCTGCATCTCCATGTCTGTTGTTAAACTCTGCATCTCCGTGTCTGGTGTTAAACTCTGCATCTCCATGTCTGGTGTTAAACTCTGCATCTCTGTGTCTGGTGTTAAACTCTGCATCTCCATGTCTGGTGTTAAACTCTGCATCTCCATGTCTGGTGTTAAACACTCCAGATCTCCATCTCCTTTCAGCTCTGTTGTCTGCAGCACATTTCTTTCTCTTGGGCTGGTTCTACTCATTGTTAGCAGCTCTCCTTGGCAGGTATCTCATGGCTCTGACATTTCCAACACCTTTGGATTTCCAAGGCAATCCAGGCTTCACCTTCACAGCTACACACAATGGCCTCTCTAGGCCTCCATTCAGGGACACCTCTGACATATGCCAAGTTGCAGTGGCTTTTCTTAGTCACTCCTTGACTTTAAAGCCAGAAACATGTGGCCAAAGCTACCAAGTTCTGCTGCTTGCTGGGACCGGAACATGTCCACCTTGTTCAATTACAGTTTCATCACATTTCTCCTTTCTGTGGTTTTCTTCACTGCCTAAGCTTGGCCATCCTGGCATTTGCTCTGTAGAACCAGACTGACATCAAATTCAGAAATCTTCCTGACTCTGTCTTCTCAGTTCTGGGCTTAAATACATGCACCATGAAACCCAGTTTCAATCTTTTCTCTAGTTGCTTTTCACAAGTTATAAACTTAGCTGGGTGGGATCTTGCTCTGAGTCACTGTTCTCTTTGTTTCATTTCTTAATCTGTTTATCTCCATGGACACAGGATTTAGCTACATTCTACTTCTCCATTCTCCCTAAACATTGTGTATTTTTTCCTTTCTCACCTTGCTCCTTTTCACTATAAATCTTCATTAGAGTTAACACTAACAACCATACAACAGAATAAGTATAAATTTGTTTTGAAATTTCCTCCGCGAATGGAATTAATCCAAAAACTCTTCACTTCACCTCAGGCAGACTTTTAGGACAAGGGCAAAAAGCAGTCACATTCTTCACCAAAATATCACAAGATTAGTCTCTAGGACAGATACTAACATTCTTCTCCTTGGAATATTCTTTTGATCAAAGATTTCACAATTCAGTTCATACTCGATACCATTGTCATTCATGTTCCTAGTAGAATAGCCTATTAAGCAGCACTTAAAGTGTTCCTTATAATCCAGAGGCCCAAGATTCATATTCCTTCAAACAAAACTATGGTCAGATATATCACAGCAATATCTCAGGCCCTAGTACTAATATCTGCCTTAGTTAGGATTTCTATTGCTGTGAAGAGACAACATGACTAAGGTTGCTCTTGTTAGGGAAACATTTAATTGGAATGGCTTACAGTTCCAGGGGTTTAGTCTATTATCACCATGGTATGGTGGCACGCAGGCAAACATGGTAATGGAGAAGGAGCAGAGAGTAGAAAGGGGCTACATCCCACTGGTAACAAGAAGTGACCTGAGATAGTAAGTGTGACTTGAACATACATGAGACCTCAAAGACAACCTCAAAGTAACACACTTCTTCCTACAATGCCATACCTACTCCAACAAAGCCACACCTCCCAAAGGTGCCTCCTTCTGAGTTTATGGGGGCCATTTACATTTAAACTACTACACCAGTCTTCTGTCAGGCCGGGAGGAAGGGGTGGTGGGCCTTGGACTTCCAACAGGCCAGGGCACCATGCCCTCTTTCAAGGAAGAAGGGCGAGGGAGGAGGGGTTGGGGGTAGCGGGAGGGGACCGGGAGAAGGGGAAGAAAGGTAAAAATTTTGTTTCTTTAATTATGTTTTTGAATGGAAAAAAATTAAAAAAAGAAAAAAAAAGAAAAAAATAATGGTACTGGTGTTATTAATAAATGCATGTATTTATACATCAAAAAATATTTTCTCCTAGTGTGTGTTTCATCTTCTTTTCATAACAATATGTTTTGGTGAGCATGAGTTTTAATACTAATAAAATGAGGCTAATAAATTTACCCACAGAATAGCACTGTGTGGCTTCCAAAATGTGGTTAGGAAAGCCATTGTTATCTAGACTTCTTGATCTTCTTGTATGAAGCACTCTAAGAATTTTACAGTTTTGTGTTAGACTTAGGTATGCTAGCTACTTTAAATTCATCTTTGTGAAATGTAAAATGTTTAGCACAATAGTTTTAATTCCTTTATATTTGCATGAAATATCACTTCTAGTGCTGTTTGTTTGAAGTATATGTTTTCTCTGTTCAATTGTCTTGGCTACTTTGCTATACAATATGCATTTAATATAGTATTGTGCTGGTAGAGTCTAACTTGTTCGGACAGGATGGCTTTCACAACATGTTAAAGGAGGGACTGAGCTAGGATTGTCAGAAGCAGGAAGGGGTTTGTATAGGGAGGTTTTCTGTTCTCAGCTTGGATGTTCTGCAGGAAGATAAGCGGTATTTCTGAATATTAGTTTTGCTTCTCTAAACTAGAAACTCTTCAAAAGATGTTAAAAATAGAAATGAGGTCAGAGTATAATAAATATATGGACTTTATAGTTCTATAAAAGTTAAAAAATGCAAGTAATATTATACCATTACTCTGTGTCTATTTGTCACTTGAATAGTATTTGCATCTCCACAACCTTTTTTCTCCATCAACCAAGGAAGAATTATATTTTTATTATGTGACACAAAAAGCTATCTCCCCCCCCCAGGATCACTGCATTGATATCTATCTTTAAATTCTATTTTAAGTAGTATTTTCTCTTAACAAATATTTGTTAATTTCTTGTCACATAGCTAAAATATTATCAATCAATTGTCTGAATATCACTGCCTTCCAAGTATCCACCTGTCACTGCAGTGACAAAGGTGCCCAATACCCTCCAGTCACTGCAGTAACAAAGATGCCCAATACCCACCAGTTACTGCAGTGACAAAGATGCCCAACACCCTCCAGTCACTGCAGTGACAAAGATGCCCAATACCCTCCAGTCACTGCCCTTTAAATTCCAGGAACTGGACTTCACTGACACAGAAATATCTTCAACCTACAAATTTTACAAGTCAAAAATCAGGAGGTTTAAAAATGGTCTCCATAGATGCCAATAGCAAAGGCTTTCTGTCAAGGAACAACCCAAGACATTAGAATGAGTTACAACAGCATGTTCTCAGTCATACATTTAGATAGAATATCAGCATAAAGTCTCACTGGAGCTTCTATAAGCATTTAAAGGAATGATAAACTGAAAGGTTACGTTTAATTTCAACTAAACAGAGCCTCGAGCTATCTGCGAGGAAAGCCCGACCGAAGGACGCCTACATGAGATTGGTGTAGGGCATGCCTCTCATTCTTGATCACTAACTGACACCTACATGAGATTGGTGTAGGGCATGCCTCTCATTCTTGATCACTAACTGACACCTACATGAGATTGGTGTAGGGCATGCCTCTCATTCTTGATCACTAACTGACGCCTACATGAGATTGGTGTAGGGCATGCCTCTCATTCTTGATCACTAACTGACGCCTACATGAGATTGGTGTAGGCATGTCTCTCATTCTTGATCACTAACTGACGCCTACATGAGATTGGTGTAGGCATGTCTCTCATTCTTGATCACTAACTGACGCCTACATGAGATTGGTGTAGGCATGTCTCTCATTCTTGATCACTAACTGATGTAGGAGGGTCCATCCCACAATGGTACCTAGTCTAGTGTTCTGGAACTGTATAAGAAGGGGGGAGGGCCTTGGAATTCCCACAAGGCAGGGTGCCTTGCCCTGTCTTAGGACTGGAGGGGGGGTGTGGAGGGGAGTAGGAGGGAAATGGAAGGAGGGGAGAAAGTGGAAATTTGATTGGTATTATTTATAAAGTAATAAAAAGTTTCATTATACAAAAAAAAAAAAGAAAGGTAGCCAAGCATGAGCCACAGCAGGCCAGCTGATAAATAGCATCTTCCAATTCTGCTGTACTTCTTTGCTATGAGTTCCCTGGTCAAGGTTAGTGCTTCATGGAATAGCAAGCAGTCCTCCCTTAAGGTCCCTGTTCTGATTTCACCCAATTATAGTAGACTATACCCTGGTTGCTTTTATTCAGAGTACCACTGTAACATAAAGAAAACTGGAGCAGAGTGTTCCTGTTATGCTATGATAACATGCAAACACAGACACATAGACACACACACACACACACACACACACACACAGAGAGAGAGAGAGAGACAGACAGAGAGAGAGAGAGAGAGAGAGAGAGAGAGAGAGAGAGACTGCTCTGCCAAATGTGTTTAAAGGAAATTTCATCAAAAGATAGCAGACTTAATATGGCTTTGTGAAGAAGAGCGAGAGGGTCAGCTAATGTAATTGCATTACTTTTATGTAATATCAAGAATATGTATCCATTGTGTTGAGAAAAACACAAGATTGAGCTGGTATTTAATGTTACCTTCTAGATAGAAATTCTCAAGGAAAATAAACATCTTCTAACTCTACTAGATATAATAAATTATCAGATTTTTCTAAAAGAAATCTAGGTTTGATGAGGTAGTTAAATGTACTTGCAGCCAAGTCTAATGACCTGAGTCCAATCTTTGGGACCCATGTGTTAATAAAAGAGAGCTGATTTCTACAAAATATTGTCTGACCTCCACACATGTACTGTGTGGTACATCGGCACCCACATAACATACATGAACATGAACAAACATAAATATAACTTAAAATTTTAAATAAATTTGATTTTTATATTATCCTGTTATTTTTACAAAATATATGGTATATTCAACTGCATTTGCTTATATAAACTGAAGGACTATATTAGAAAGATAAAATTGAGTATCATATAATGGCCATATTCAATAGTTTAAAGAATGCCACCCATTTGTAAATTAAGGGGCAGTATATGTTTGTGCATGTGTATATTATGAACTTTATGGTCTCATAAGAAATGTTGTCAGAAGTTGAAAAGAAAAGACTTCTTTTGGAGCTAGCCAGAATGTATTTGTGCAAATTCAGAAAACCATTTCAAGCTAAGCCAAGGCAAGATGATTTTCATGTGCATCCTTGAAAGCAGGAAAATAGCAGTGTAAATGTCAAGATGCTTCTGCCTTGAACCAAGAGTAAACAGAGCAAGCAATCCGTTAAAAGTGCTTTTCAAACACATAAGTTCCCAACTTTTCTGTGGAATATGTTAGCACTCATTTCTATCTAGGCAAGGACGGAAGGATATTATCCAGAATAATGTAAAAGCTACTTCCTAGACACCCACACTCATGCCCATGCTGCACACTCATGGCAAATACTTAATTTTGAGAATTTCAAGAACTTTTAGTGTATAGAATACAAGTTCCCCCAACATTTCTGAATTTCCATGATCTCAAGGCATGGTGATTTAATTAGAGTCGGTATTGTAAGCAATAATAGAACCTATTGTTTGCTGTTTGATTAGGGTAATGACTACTTTGATTTTTACTTTTTCTTTTAGTGAGGTGTGTGTGGTCTGAATGGGAATAAAATTCCATCATTGTTTCCCTGGTCATTAATTCTATCTACCCCTGTTTTCTTTAGATTATGAAAAATAACTATGTATTAAGGATTACAATAATTCTTTTAAAGTATTTTGAATAGTGGCTGCTAGAACTAAAAGATTAATGCATGAATAGAGAGTTAAACAATGGGCCCAATGTAAAATTTCCAAAGCTTGGTGAGCTGACTCATGTACAAAAATATTTTGCATTGCGTATCATTGTATAATGTTCTTTTTTTACTTTTGAATAGACATATTTATATGCTTTATGATGATATATCTTTTGCATATTTTTGTTTTATCTAAGATAAAAAATCTCCTTATTTTAGGAGAAACAAAATTAATATACTAAATTCCAAGTTCAGTTTTAATTGTTCTTTTTTGTTTCTACTAAAACTATGTATCACAATGGGACAGAAAACATTCACATGCATTAGGCAAACTTTTATATAGTCTTTTAAAAATTCAGTTTTCAGTGATTACTTTCTACAGGCTTTCAGTCTGGTTTCAGTTTTTTTTTGCTGCTGTTCTCAGTATATTTTAATTCCATTGCAACTACAATTACTTCCCTGCACTACTTACTGAAATACAGCTGTATAAAGGAAACTGAGGCAGAAATTGATAGATGTCATGAGAAAATCAGTTTTCTTCCCATCTCACAACAGTCTTTCATAATACTTTATCTTAAATTTGAAAACATCTCAACTAACAAATGAAATTCTATGTTCTATTCTAGACCAGAACCCATTGTAAGCCTTTCAAAAATATTTCCCTTATACCATCATCTATGCTGGCTTATTATTATTATTGTGTGACACTCAGTTCTACAGCCCTATTTCCTAAGTCAAACTCATTTATTGTCTATATGCTCATGTCACCCAGATTAGGGTCTGTTGGGATGCTATAAGACAAAAAAAGGGGGGATTGTCATAAAAATCACCATCAATCTGTGGCTGATTCTATGATGAATAAAAATTCTTTAAAGTGTATATTATGATTTCTCTGTATTTTAATCATAAGATAGAACACTATGGATGCATAGACTTGTCACATGAACATATTCTCAGTGACTGGTGTTAAACAGTATATAGGTTCACTGATATAGAAAGTTGCTGGACAGAGGGATCCAAACCCTCATGTCCACACTCATGTCTTTGGTCACATAGAGTACGAAGCCACCCTGCACTTGGCACCGCCCCTCTCAACACACTTGGACACTTTTCACATGAGGTTCTATCTAATCTCACTTACTTCAGGAAGTAGAGTAAATTAGTGGTTAATATGATGGATTCTGGGGTTGGAATATCTAGGTAAAATTTTTGTTTCCTTCATCAGTTTAAGTTTAGGAAAGATGTTTTAGTTTGTTTCCATATATTTTTAAAAGATTTTAAATTTAATTAATTTATTTTACATCCTGACTGAAGCCTCCACTCCCTCCTTCTCACACATACCTCCCCTTCTTGTGCACCCTAGCTCAATGTACTCCTCCTCTGTTTCTGTTCAGGAAGGGGCAGGCCTCTCATGGTTATCACCAGAACATATCAAGTTGTAGTAAGAATAAGCACCTCCCCTTGTATTAAGGCTGGGCAAGGGCAATTGAATATGAGAAATAGGTTCCCAAGAGCCAGTCAAGACATTAAGAATAAACCCTGTCCCTATTGTTAGGAGCCCCACAAGTACACTAAGGTCATCAGATCTCACAGAATCTGAACCAACAACAATGCATTGGGCCTGCATGAGACTAACCTAGGTTCTCTACATATATATGAAAGTTGTGTAGTTAGGAAAGAGCTTTAACCTCTGTGAGGAACAATTTTATAAGATAGAAATTTGTTATCTCTGAGAAATTGCTTTGAGACTTAAAAGCAAAATTTATAAGAACAATTTGTGCTTTGGAGTCATGACTGTCATATTGTTTTGTACATTCAATGCACGTCTACTAACTGGAGCACAATGGGGCTCAGAACCAGTTTTGTCTGAACCTTTTTGTGCTACATTTAAACTACACAGCAAAAACACTATATAAAAAATAATTTATAGCCAGATGGTTAGAGATCAGTGGTATATGTGTGAAGTTGTGGAGTGGATGATTCCCCAGTGCTTAAAAATAAAGTGTGTATGCGTGTGTGTGTGTATGTGTGTGTGTGCGTGCATAGTCATGTGTATGTGAGACAGAGTCAGATCACGCACATACATGAAATTACACATTTCTTCTTCTGTATGTTGGAAGAAATAAGCACAGTGCTGTTCTGTGAAAGGCTTTTGAGCAGAGACAAGATTGGAAGTACTACAAATGAATCCAAGTCTATCATTGCCAGGAGCTTATTTAGTTCCTATACTCAGTTATATACTCAGTTCCAGCTTTGGGATGAATATTCATTCTCTATTTGAACCCAGATACATTTGTGTGTGCCCTGATAACTCAGTCTCTATATCTATAAAACATTCTCAATGTCTTCTCTAGATGAATACCAAGCAGGACAACACTCACTCACTTTAAAAATAGGAACCCTTCTTTTTAGAGGCAGGAAACTGAAGTACAAATATGGAGATCATGTGGGATTCCCCTCTGTCTGCTGTGAATACCGTTGGTTAAAAAGAAACTGTCTTAGGCCTGTGCAGGGCAGCATATAGGTAGGCAGGGAAAAACTAATTTGAATGCTGAATGCAGAGTCTGCAGAAGCCATGGGGCTGCCAGAGACAGATGCAAGCCACCAGCTAGCACCTTGCTGATAGGCTATAAGCTTCATGGTAAAATATAAAATAATAGAAATAGGTTAATTTAATATGTAAGGACTTGCTAGGAATATGCTATAGTGATTGGCCAAGCAGTGATTTAATTAATATAGTTTCTGTATGCTTATTTCCGGAGTCTGGGCAGCTGGGAAATGAGCATTAGCCTCCTACAACAGATTGGTGTACCAACATGGCTGACTAAATCCATGTAAAACCTGAGTAAGATTAAAAAGTAATTCTAGACACAAAAGAACAGATTGAAGCACAACTTCTTAGTAGCCAGCATTTTGGTGACAGTGTGCCACAGCTCCTTTAAGAGAGGTCTTACTGATTCAGCAGTAGCAGAAAAAGCCCCACATGGTTGTGAAACAGGATCTTCCTGGGCCATGCTGCCAGCATGAACTCTGGCTCTTTCTGGAGGTCCAAACAAGGAGCATTTAAATGGGATTTTTAAGTAGCATGCTACAAGTTGCTTAATGGCAACATAGACCCACTCTGTGCCTGAAAACTGGAGCTTTGAGCATAGCTCATGCTAAACTGACCTCCGCCCCACCATGTTGAACTGGGCAGAGCCAAAGGCAAAACAGCCTTGGCCCTAGTCATGCCACTGCTTGGCATTTTAAGAAGTTCTCCTGGACAGAAAATAATTACAGATAGACAATAAAGACAGATTCAGACAGACATAGATGTCTAAATGGGTCACATTGTTGGATCAATGTATGTAGGATTGGGAGAGAGAGAAAAAAAGAGTATAGAGAGTTATAAAAAGAAATAAATTGTTTAAAAAAATCAAAGTCTTTAAAGAGACATAATACAGACAGTCATAGATTAAAAGGAATAAAAAAAGCCACGTAAGGGTGGAAAATACACAGAGAGTCTGGATTATGTATATTATTATGTTTTCTTTGATTTTTTTGACTGCAGAGAGAGATATTTGATTTTGGGGGTTGTTAAGATAAACCAACATAAAGGTTTCTTGATTTCAAAATTTGGGTCTAAGGATATGTTGCTTTGGAAAAGAGGTTCTTCTTTTGTTTCTACAGAAGATGAGAACCTATGAATTTCTTCCACACTAATGTGCTTTGATGGATCAAGGCCCCTGAAAGTTGCCATGAACACCCCCAAAAATTACTTTGCCCAACAAAAAAAAAGGAAGCAGTTTGGAGAGAACTATGCCCAAATTCCCTAAATGATTGTTTATTAAAGGGGGATATGCTCTAGAGATTTGTATTGGTATGGCTCTTGGTTTATTGATACAAATTTAAGATCAATTTTGTTATATACTTCCATTTCTGCTCTTGATTAAGGTATTGTGTTTGTGCAGCTCATTTAAAAATGTAATGTATAATTAAGAAACATAGGTTAATAGTCATCTATAATAGTCAAGCTTGTAGTCATGTTAGTACATTTTGCAGATATATAGATATATTTCAGTTAAATAGGTATTATTCACATCTTTCAGAGACCTTCAGAATATGGCATTTAAAATGTTTTAAAATGAGACACATCTTCTCCTGGCAGCACCAATCTCCTTGAGGAGGAGGATAGGCATTGAAGAGGCTCCTTATAGAGTTTGGTATCCATTTGGGCAAGAAACTGCTCTTGTCTGGACTGCTTGTTGAACTGGCTTTGCAGGACCCACAGAAAAATGGCTGCTGAACTTGCCTGAAGGTGAGACAGTCCTTTGGGCTTCCTGCCTCATGAAAGAGTCTGTCAGACACTCTGCAGGACACAGAAGAAAGTGACTGACAAACTGCCAGTACAGGTGGACCTGTCATTGAAATTTCCTGTTTCATGGAAAAGTCTCCCAAGTAGTATGGGCCAGTAGGCCAAAGATGAGTACCCACAATAAAGAAGAACTTTGGGTGACTGTCCAGGCAATGAGATAGCTCTGTCAATTCGAGAATTTTGGAAGTTTCTTCCAATGAACTTATTGTTTGCTTAAATAATATTATATCCTTCTGGAGTCTTTGATGGAGCTGTAGAATAGTTATAGTTTTCCTTAGTTATTATAAAAGATAAAGTAGATATAAATATTGTAGCTGTAATTCTTGTTTAATAGCTGTTTTGTCATATGCATTTTTAGTATGTTAAAGTTAAAACCTTCCTTTTTATTTAAACAGAAAAGGGGAAGTGATGTGGGATTCCCCTCTGTATGCTGTGAATACCATTGGTTAAAAAAGAAACTGTTTTAGGCCTGTTCTCAGCAGAATAGATGTAGGCAGGGAAAACTAAACTGAAAGCTGGGAGAAAAAAGGCAGAGTCAGGAGAATCCATGGAGCTGCCACCGGAGACACATGCAAGCCACCAGCTAGAACCTTGCTGGTAGGCTATGAACCTCATGGTAAAATATAAAATAAGAAATCAGTTAATTTAATATGTAAGAACTTGCTAGGAATATGCTATAGTGATTGGCCAAGCAGTGATTTAATTAATACAGGTGCTTACTTTGGGAGTCTGGGTGGCCAGGGAATGAAAAAGTGGCCTCCTACAACATGGTGACTTCATGGCATAACCAAGTTAAAATTCATGTTCCTAATGTCCTTTGCTGTTGGTTTACCTAGTGCACAATGCTGCCATTATATTAAGAAGCATTTTTGAGGAAGTGAACTTTTGGCTTTCAATAGCACTGAATCTTGGCATGGACTCTGGTTGATTAACAATTTCATAACATATACCCTAGTTCTTTTTAGTAAGAACTGTTGTGTGTGTGTGTGTGTGTGTGTGTGTGTCTGTTGTAATTAGGTGAGTGGGCCATGTCCTGCCACCCGGCTCCCAGCCATCCCCCTAGCTTACACCCAAAATAACCACACAGAAATTATATTAATTAAATTACTGCCTGGCCCATTAGTTCGAGCCTCTCATTGGCTAACTCTGACATCTTGATTCAACCCATTTCCAGTAATCTGTATGTCACCACGAGGTCATGGCTTACTGGGAAAGATTCAGCATGTCTGAGCTAGGAGCTTTATGGAGTCTGCCACACTGCCTTTCTTCCCAGCATTTCGTTCTGTCTACTCCACCTACCTAATTTCAGCCCTATCAAAAGGCAGTTTCTTTATTTCACCAATGAAAGTCACACAAACACAGAAGGACCTCCTATACCGTGTGTGTGTGTGTGTGTGTCTGTCTGTCTGTCTGTCTGTTGGTTTGTCTGTCTGCCTGCCTGTCTATCTATGTGTTTGTGTATCTTTTTGTTGAAGAATGTTGTGCTAGGTTTGGGAAGCTATTCTAGTATATTTGCAAAATTAGGCTGTTGTACTGTGTATATCCACTTATCCATTCATTTGTCAATATTGATTGAATATGTATTTATTAACTACATGCAGGCATTGTGCTAGCTTTGAGACCACAATAGTGATAATATTCCTGATAACAGATTTGATGTATCATCTACAAGTAAAGCATCTTTTCTCATTTTTTAACCTCCTATTTTGCAAGATACTTAACTAAGTTATTGTGTTTGTAGTTCAGCACAAAAAATGAAATATCTTTTTTCCTTAGTAGTCAGTACTACACAATTTAATTTTGTTCTGGTAGTACCAGACTAAAGATTCTGTTTGCACTCTTATAACTGCAAATATTCCATTCCACTGGTCCCTGTGAACCATTTTCTCTCCACTCACCTGTTCCTAAAACCTCTTAGGAAATAACTACTCTGAGGCTTAATATTAATTACATACTATTTGACCTATTAGTTCAGGGTTCTTATCAACTAACTCTTGCCAGATCTACTTAGCCTTGTTTCCCCGGGAAAGGTGAGTGAACTATCCACCCATTCCACAGCCCCACAACTCAGGACAATCAGATCTGCAGTCCCACTATGCAGGACAATCAGATGTGATAGGAAGTCAAGTCAAAGCATGAACTCAGTTGATTGCTGTGAGTATCAGATTTTATAGGTTAAGTAACATCATGTATGTTGAGGTACCTGAAGACAATGAGAGATAGCCAAGCCCTCCTTCTGGCTGGAGGGGTATCTAACTAGATTTTGCTGTCTCATCTTGACTCAGTAGCTTTGAGACTATATTTCAAACTCAAGCCAGGCTTTTCTCTGTCCTACAGGCCTTGAGGTACAGGCCCTGAAATACTTTTGGCCCAACAAACTCTTACATCTTAAATTAACTTATTTCTATTATTTTATACTTTACCATGAGGCTCATGGTTTGTTACATCTTGCTACTTGTGCGGCTACATGGTGTCAACCTGACTCTGCCTTCTTTCTCCCTGAATTCAGGTTAGTTTCCTGGCCTACTTATATTCTGCCTTGCCAAACAGATTTTTTATTAACCAATAGTAATAAAATATATTTATAGCATGCAGAGAGGAATCCCACATCACACTCTGTTTGGATTTATTGAAAACATCTCTTTTTAGATTTGTTGTTTCTTTATATTTCAAGTAAGAAAAACAATATTATTGTCGGATTTGCAAATGGAGATACAGTCATTCTGAGGATACAACCACTGTAATCTCTCTTGTATAGCACATGGTTATTTCTCTAAAAGTGTATTAAATTTTAATATGACTTTATATATTAAATAATATTAAGATTAGTAATAACAACAACATTTGTGTCAAAGCGAGTATAAGTTGTAGAAGATACTGTACTAGTCATTTTCCATATATCATCTGTAAACCTTTAAGTAATCCAATCCATTTACTTATATTATTTTCTTTATGTTTAATAAACAACTCATGTGAAATAGAGATGGGCTTGGAACCAGGCTTCTTAAACTACAGTACTCTGCTTTCTAAAAGACAGTGCTGCATATATTTGACTCAATTTGCCACTAGTTTTGTTAGAATTCAATGATAATTTTAGCCAGATATTGGTGTTCATATTGTCTAACATTCCTTGAAATTACTTAGATACTTGTGTCCTCAAAGAGTAACTATCACAGATATACATCTGCAGGGCTCTAACTCTGTTTCTGGTGTTGGGAAATATATATTCTCTATTGTTCTGAATCTGACAAATCATTTTACCCAAAGCATGGTCTTATTCCTTCACATTTCCATAAATTTTTGAATCAAATTATAAGGGAAATAGCATTTATTTCCTAGAGACATACAATACAGTATGATCCCCCCCTTTTTTTTTTTTACAAAAATACCATGTCATGTAAAGATGGTCACAAAAGCAAGACAAAGAATTGAGCTATGAGTCACGAAGCCTGCGCACCGAGTCATTCATTGAGCAGTCATTCCCCTTCTCTGGCAGGGTTTTTATTTTTACCAACTAGTTAAGATAGACTTGGGAGTATATAAGATTCAGTAAGTACTTAAAAGCATTAACTAATTTTCTATTTTTTAAGATACATGAAAGAGAAATAATTACCTTATAACAGTAAAAAGTTTGCTATGTTTCTGTCTTGTTTATTTTATCTCCTGTTGCTCTGCTTCCAGTCTAACACATTTTACATTTTTCATGCTATCTTACTGTCATATTAAGAGAATTAAGAAAAGTGGCCATACTTGGTACTTTTTTTATATCCTCTTAGGTACATAATCTCTCTCTCTCTCTCTCTCTCTCTCTCTCTCTCTCTCTCTCTCTGAGTAAAATTTTGTATATTGGATAATTGTTATGATCATTAAGTACTCGCAATCACTTAGCTCATGAAGTAAACATGTGTACTGATAACCCAGACATTGTAAAGAACTAAGTTAATTAATCTTCATACTATATACAAAAAATAGGTAGCAAGTATAACATACTGATAAAATAGACAAGGAAAAAAATTAGCCAGTAGGCTTGACTCTGCAAAGCATATATTTGTTTTTAAACTCATACTCAGTGAACTTCTTAGTTCAGTTGAAGATGACCTTTCCCAGGCTACTTGAAATACCCGTTGAGTCTATCCACTAGTTATGGATATGCTGAATATTTAGTTTGTTTCTAAAAGTCAACATTCCATGATTATACTAATAAAAATAAAAATGTACTCTCTTAAATTGTAATCATGTTGAGAGGACACCAGCCTGGGAATTTAGAAACACAGTAAAGAATAATTAGGGAAATATAAATATCACACTGTATAATGATATATACATATAATATATAACTTGACATATAATTAATATAATACTAAAGATCAAATTGTGTGTGGAAGGATGCTAGGATTTCTTCAGTCTACCACATGAAAAGTCACCATATATTCCCACCAGATCAACTTAAGTAAAAATACTGGAAGGAAACCTGTGCTAAATCTTTTATGCATATGTTTAAACTAAGTAAATACAAAAAATCACCTTATTATAAGTATCTCAAATAAAAACATCACACAGGTAATTTATAGAAGTCACTCAAATACTTTTCTTATAAGTGGATAAAAATCACAGTGCAAGTGTAAATCCTAGGTGAAGCTTCAGAAGGCCATTTTAATCATATAGATGCTTGGTGAGGTGTACAGAATTAAATGCTTTCTCAGTAGAATTTGTTTGTATATGTACTGCATGTTCTGGATCTATATGGCTATTTCATGGAGTAAGAGACTACTAGAACTGGAAAGATTCCCCTACACAAACATTATATTTTAGGTGTTCTTTGAAAATTTCCATGAATTTTCTTCTGATCCCTGCCTACTACCTGACTAAATGCTACTGAATAACATGGTCCCATTTCTTCTTGATACTTCCGAATTATAGTGTATATCCTTTGAAGTGCTTTGATGGAATCTAAGAACTCCATCTTTCTTTATGGTGTTTTCTTCTGTCTGCAATGAACTAGAATTTGCCTCATGCTGCATACATACAAAGCAGTTTTTATTCAGATTTCTACTGATAATTTTTGTTGTTATGTTTAGTCCCTCATTTAGTTCAGAATTATGTCCATTATTAAAAGGAGGTCTCTGGGTCAGAAAAATTAAAAATTTCTACAGTGATATTAAGGATAATAAATAACAAAGTTCCATAATAATAAAACTTAATTTTATATCAAATCTATTATCTATTTGTAGGTAGTATATATATATATATATATATATATATATATATATATATGGAAGTAAGATAATATTTTTAATAGTTATGTAAGAGAATTAACATATATTTAATAAAATATATATAACAGATATTTATACTTTGTACTGTGACATCAATACCTATTCCTTGGGTGACTTTTTTTTTCTTAAATCATCTTCCAGTTGTCATTTTAACTATATTTTCCTATCTATGAGGTGAAAATCCCTGCCTCTACTTTCCAACACTTACCTGTGTTTGCTACAGATCCCTATTGCAACATGCACTGAATGTCTGCCATTATGAGACCTGTTCTGCACAGAGAAGAATTAGACACACAGAGTTCAAGGCTATCTTGTTTACTTTGTCTTCTAGAAATAAAGAATGAATAGACAGGGATCGAAACACTATGTCATTACAAGTTTTAGAAATTGTCTTAACTGAAAAAAGCAATTTTTTCTCTTAAGATGGTCAAATGGATTTGGTACAGGAATGTAGCATGAAATTAGGAATTAGAAAGTCAATAAGAAGCCCATAAGAAGAAATTAGATGTTATTAGCAATGGTTTGAAAATTTGATTATATTGCATACTTAATCAACTACCATTGTATCTATCTATATGTCTCTGTCTACTCTGTGATGGAATGATTATACAGGTAATGAAAGAAGAGAAGAGGTTAAAATTTTTATTTTAAACCTAGGGATATCAAGAAAACAAAGATGCAGCTTAGAACAGAGCAAATTCTAGGAGATTTAGGGCTACACAGAAAAAAAAAACCCAATTAAGAAAAAAAAAGCAAAGATCCTGGGAGAGAACTACACATACAGATAGAAAGACAGAGATATATAAACTAGGTACTTGAAACTTACAATTCTGAGGTCAAAATTCATACTTACTGCAACTTTGGAAATTTAGGATAGGTACTCTCTCTCTCTCTTTCTCTCTCTCTCTCTCTGTCTCTCTAGTTTTCTTTCTTTTTTTCTTTCATGTCTCTGTTTTTGCACTTAGGGCCCTCAACTGATTATATGACACCCTAAATGGGTACCAAGGGAAATTTCTTTCACTTAAGTCAACTGACTATAGATAGAGTTCATCTATATCATGCCTTCATAGCAACAAAAAAATTAATGTTTGATCACATGACTAAGATGTATAGATTAACTAACTTAACACATAAAATTAACCACCATAGAGATCATTTTCAGGAAATGGAAAAAGAATTTTTAACTAGTTAGAAACAAAATCCACAAAATTAGTGCTGGTTTGGATCACTGGGTGAAAATATGGGCTAAATGAACAGTGACCAGAACTCTTGAAAGTGTATATTTTAATAGGCATCCTGTAGACAGCAAGAATCTGTTTGTAAAAGGAGATCTCATTTGAGGTCATATTTTCAGGTTGATTGGGGGAAGAGCTCTATTGTTAAGGATAGTAAATAGTGTTGGGAAGAAATTTTGTTTGCATTTGTCTGATTGATTTTGGCTAATTCCAATTTGGACAAAAAATTACCGTGCCATCCAGAGATAGTTAAATGCAAATGGTAATTGATTCCTTGTTCTGTCTGTGAAATTGGAGGAACTATGGCCAAACACTTTTGGAAGGAATAGCCTTCAGATATTCTGGATAAACAGAATCCTTTGTTATTGCTAATCATAGCAGGCACCATTTTCTGAACAAAGCTTACAGATATTTCACCAGGGAGTCTGGAAGAAATGGTAATTCAGTGTAATTTTATACAGAATTATTCAAAATTATTCAAAATAAAATGTAAGCTAGTTCAATATATTTTCTGTATGATTCTTTGTTTCCCAGTTCTCTCTCCTTTTCTATACTATGCTATTAAATAAAAAAAAATGACAAAAAGAATAAGTGTTTTTTGTTTTTGTTTCCTTTTTATTTATTTTTATAAAATAAAACAAACTATCATTTTTTCATTATACATTCCAATCCAAGTTCCCACTCCTTCCCTTCCTTCCATTCCCTCCACATACCCTCCCACTCCACCCCCATCCAATCCTCAGAGAAGGTAAGGGCACATTGTTTTATGAAAGGTCCGCAGCCATCCCTACTAGGCTGAGAAAGATATCCATCTAAAGAGAATAGGTTCCCAAAAAGTCAGTATATACAATAGGGATAAATCTTGGTGCCACTGCCAGTGGCCCCTCAGTCTGTCCCAACTATGCAACAGTCAACGACATTCAGAGAGACTGGTTTGTTCCTATGCTTGTTCCCAGTTCTGCTGAAGTTTGTGAGCTCCCATTAGTTCAGGTTGACTGTTTCAGTGGGTGTACCTATCATGGTTTTGACATTTTTGCTCTTATTCTCATTTCTTTCACTCTTCAACTGGACTTTGAAGGCTCAATCCAGTGCTCTAATGCGAGTCTCTGACTCTGTTTTCATCAGTTGCTGGATGAAGGTTCTATGGTGATATTTAAGATATTCATCAATCTAACTACGAGGCAAGGCCAGTTCACACACCCTGCCCTCTATTGCTTAGGGTCTTAGCTGGGGTCATCCTTGTGGATTCCTGGGAATTTCTCTAGAGCCAGGTTTCTTGCTAACCCTATAATGGCTCCCTCAATCAAGATATCTTTTTTCTCGCTCTCATCTCTGTCCTTCCTCCTTCTCTACTATTCCATTCCCTCAAGTTCTTCTCCCCTTCTCCTTCTCCCCTCCCTTCTTCCCCAACCTCCCCCCCCCCATACTCACAGTTTTTTCAGGCGATCTTCTCTGTTTTGACTTTCCAGGTGGATCTATATAGGTTTTTCTTAGGGTTCACTTTATTACTTAGCTTCCTTAGGATCATGAAATATAGGCTCAATATCCTTTGTTTATAGCTAGTATACACTTACGAGTGAGTACATACCATATTCATCTCTTTGGGTCTGGGTTACCTCATTCTGGATAGCATTTTCTAATTCCATCCATTTGCATACAAAATTCAAGATGTCATTGTATCTTAAAGCTGAGTACTACTCTAATGTGCAAATGTGCCACATTTTCTTTATCCATTCTTTAGTTTGTGTTTTCTTAGAGCTAAATTTATAGTGTCTGCCTCTCTTTCTAAATGAAAATTTCAAATAGATAAATAGAAAATAATTTTGGACTTTGGAATATTATAAATAAAAGTAGACATAATGTGTTTCCAGAATCACATCTAGAGATTAAGAACACTGCTGCTTCATTTCTTTTTATAAAATGTTGGCCTATTTTGTACATTCATTTCTATAAGTCTTGTCTTAATGACTCTGATTAAAGTTTCCAAACTTAAATCAGTGTAAATTATATATAAGTTAGATTAGTTTTGAGTAAATTTTATTTATCTCAGTTCATTAAAGTACACCTTTCCCCAAAGATTGGCTTTCAGGACTCATAAATTGTATCAACCCTATCCTGAAAATATTAAATAAAGAATTTCAAAAGTAAAGAACTTACAAGGTTTAAATTGCACAACCATTACAATATCATGCTGAAATTTTAAGGCATCATATTCTGTCCAGCAGGATGTAAATTTCTCCCTTGTCTAGTGTTTCCACAAATGTAAACAACTCTTTTGAAATTACATGGTAGGCTTCTCAGACATCATGAAACTGTCAGAGCATCAGAGGGTACTAATATTGTGATCACATGCTCTTAGGATATTAGTGCTGCCTCATAGCCAGAAAATGTGTTTTGGAAATTTTATCCAACAATATTATTGTAATTGTTTAGTTATTAGATGTGATCATTATATTTTTTTACTCTGACTATAATTATACCTAGTAAAACAAACAATACTTTCTTGGTCTTAGGTATCTCCAAGGGGTGATAAATGTCTTGCCCTGGGTAAAGTTGGGATATTAAAATATTGAGCTATTATGTCTACATAAGTTAACTTTCTCTGAATAAGTAAATGAAAAGTTTCACAGAAATTATTGGATTTATGCTAAAAATTTTGTTATAAAATATAGTGTCATCAAATTTTGTGGATATATATGTATATATATGTGTGTATATATATGGCATAAACTAAATCTATTCATTTATTATGGCTGTCATAACAAATTACCATAAATCCAGCTGCTTAAAACTAGAGAGATGTATTTCTTCACAGCTCTGGAGGGCAAAAGTTTGTCATCAGGTATCAGTAAGTTGATATCTCTAGAGGCTTTAAAGGAGAACCCATGCCTGTCACTGCAAGCACACCTTGGTGTTGCTCTGCCACACTTGTCTCTACCCACTTCTCCCATTTGCTTCTTTTTTCAATGTCTGTGCAATATCATTCTACATCTACTTTTAAGGGGTTACTAGTCTGGGAGCAATGATCCCTAGCAAATATGAGGACTTTAGTTTCTATTGCTTCTCTCTAATTGATGTCCTTGTTCCGAGTGTGTATTAACTGCTGGTGCTTGTCTCCATTCTTCCATGTGACTTCAACCTCTTCAGAGACAGAATGCTGAATTTTGTGAGCGTTGTTTGCATTTCTAGTTCCTTGTTTTAGTTTATCTGCTTAGAGTAAGCAGGAATGTTACAATTCATAAATGAACTCATCCCTATCTCAATAAATCTTGCTGATGCAGGAGAGTGAAATTTTAAGCTTTTTTCTACTAAAAGTATATTTGTCATTGGGTAATAACCTACAAAAATGTTTGTCGAAGGACTTTTGAGATCTTAGTATAGGAGACTTGCATTCTCAGAACCCGAGTTTCTCTAAATATACACATATTATGAGAGCATAATGAGGAAACTGGGAATAAGTATCATCTGATTACTACTGAGAAAGAAGTCATGTTTTAATACTCTGTTTCTTTGTAGATCAAGGAGGTTGATATTGTGAGGCCAATCAAACCACATAAACATTTCCTTTCCATATAGCATATGTGACATATTGAGTCCAAACTATGTCTTTTCAAAGATAGTAAATTAGTTTGCTTATGTATTCTTCGTGATCCAAACACACTTAAGCTGGAAGGTCAGAAACCAAATGCTAATTCCTGCCTGTGGATGATAAATAAGGGATGTAGCAGTACACGTAGTGTTGCTGCAGTTAGAGATCTCTAAACATTTCTAACACACACTGCTATTCCCGGGAATGAAAGCATTGCCACTTGTCTTTGTCCTCTCTTAAGTTAGGATATTTATCTACTTATTGTGCCTTTTAAATTATGAAGCATGTTTCCTTCCAAAGTCGGCGTCCCATGGATTTAATTTATACTCTTAAAAATATCTTCTAAAATATTTAATAATGCTAGAATATCACCTCTAATGTTTGTGCTTGGATATGGCAACTGTTGACCAGAAAGCATCAACATAATCAATACATTGTCACTCACAATACAATTGCTTAGCTTGGAGTGGGTGTGTTTTTATTGATTTTCATTACTAATTGATATTGTACTTTACCGTATAACAATCAGCTTTTAGTTCAGCTATTGGAATTAGAACAGGAGACATGAAATTTAGGATTTTCATCATTTTTCCTCTTCAAGTCCTAAAAATAACAAAATACTGTTTCTTAAATATTGCACATGTAACTTGACTTATCTCGGTTACTTTTCTGTTGCTGTGACAAACCACCATGACCAAAGCAACTTTTATTGGAAAGCATCTGATTATGTTAATGATTAAGAGTGCTAGAATTCATGGTAGTAGAGAAAAGCCATGGCAGCAGGAAAAATTTGTTTGTGGTGGGTGGTGGCAGTGGTGGTGGGATTTAGATGAACATTAGGAATGGTGAGAGGTTTTGAAGCTGTAAAATAGCCATCAGTGGTACACCTCATTCAAGACACTGTACCTCATAATCGTTCTGACATATCTTTGTTTTCAGGCAGTGTTTAAATATGTGAGTTTGTGGGAGCTTTATCCATTCTCATTCTAACCAATACATGGTTTCTGCCCTGATATCCCTATATGATCTATAACAAACTTCCAGAAGAAATCAATACACCACCACCACCAATTTCTTTTGGTCATGGTGTTTTAAGTTTTAACTCAGTCTAAGACAACAGTCATATGACCTAGGCTCACTTTCGGGATGGAGATACACATGACTGGAGTCACTGTCTACAGGTTATGTTTTTATTTATTCTCTCCTGGTGGGCTCTCCCTGAATTGCCTTGTCAGTGTGCTACCATATGCATAGCTGCCTTGAAATCCAGTCAAACTTTTACTGATCAGCATCAATAAACCTCACATCTTTATCAATGTCATTGATAAGTTCTTAAACAGAGGAATTAATTAAAAAAGAAAGATTTTTCCTACAATAAAAACTGGTAAACAGCATTACATTGGAGGGATTTGTATCTCTGTATGATAATATGATAAACAGTGTAAAGATAGAATGATTAAATAGGAGGATAACTAATTTAGATGGGATTTATGTAATGTCAACAGTAAACATTATCAGCATTATCATTTTTGTTATATCACTTAAAAAGTTGGTTAATCTGAACTACGAAGTTATAGGCCTTAGAAAAACCTAATAAAGCATAACAGAGATATTAAAATCCAGACAGGAATTTAATGGAGAACTAATTTCATCATTTCATTATAAGAATAGAGAAGAATACCTTAAGGTTTTCCATTAACCAACTTTAATATATACAGTAATCCAACTGAAATTGTCAAATGGTAGAGATTTCATGATAGCCTACTGGGTTAGATTTAAGGAGATTCAAAGAAGCAATAGTCTCATATGGCATGCATTCACCTTATGTGAAGCAAATGTTAAACTCATGGTCAGATTGTAATAGGATTATACCTAAAAACTGGATAGAATTTGTTAAAGATGTTTGTTCCACAATTGCAATGAAGGACCTGTTTCAGGGAAGAGGCTAAGATTACTGAACAATGGAGTAAAACTAGTGGTATGGAAATCTCCCAAGATGAAATTCTTGATAAGGAAATTATGCTACTATAGAAAGGGAAGATGCACATGATGAGCACACCTTGTATCATGTCACACAGCAGCTTTGAGTTCTTGAAACAGAATTGAAAAAATACGAAAGAAAATTAAATCATTTACTAAAGATATATAGGTCCCAAAAGAAACCTTCACGGATTCCTTACAAAGATTAACATCAGAAATAAACAGAATAATACCAAATTCAGAAACTAGGCAAATATTATTGAACCTGTGGCTTTTGAAAATGCTAATTCTGAATGCAAAAGGATAATTAGATTATTAAAGGCAAAGTCATCACCTTTGGATGAATAGATCTGAGATAAAATTGATATTGAATGTCATGATCATGATGATTCTTGGATAGGAGAGATGATTTCTAGAAGGTGATTTGAAGAAAAATCAAAATGTCAAGTGTTTCAATTGAGGCAAGCAAGTTTACATTAAAGGGGATTGTAAACAGGAAATTCCTAGGAACATTTTTTTTTCTGAGCATAATCTATTCAGAATGGCCTTCTCTTCAGGACAATGCAGAAGATGTGGCAAAGGCAGGCATTTGACTAATGAATGTAGGTCAACAAGGGATATTCAAGGTAATCCTTTGCCATCAGGAAACTCCATGTGAGGTTTCTTGCAGGCTCCTATGCCAAATCTGGTTCAGTTGTTTCCTGTCATCATAGAGGAAACTCCTAATTTCTGCCTATTGTAAGAAACTATACTGCTCTGGATAATAGAACAAATACAGAAGAGAGAACAAAAATTCAAAAGAAACCATGAAGCTAGTATTTTGATGAAGTTCTATAAATGAACAAAGACCAAATTTTAAAATAAAAAAAAAAATGATGTTGTCATTGAAGGCCTGATAGACACAGGTGAGGATGTAACAAAAATTTCATGAGAAACTTGGTATCTAAATTGTCCTCTCCAGGATGTTCAGTTTTCAGGGATCAGAACTTTATCTCAGGTAAAGCAGGGTGCTATGTGTCTTGAATATATCGGGCCAGAAGGACAGACAGGAATATTAATATTGTATGTGGCTGACATTGCAGTGAATTTATGGTGAATAATTTGTTACAGTGATGAAAAACTCATTTTAACATTCCCCCAATGTCAGAAACAAACCATTTAATGTATGTTTCCAAGAAAAATATTACAAGACTTTATAAAGAACAGTCACTAATCATTCATGTTGTACAAGAAAAGGGTACAGTAGCAGTTGATCTTCTGAAGGCACCAATTGCCCTATCTTTAAAATGGTTGACAGGCACACCTATATGGGTTGAGCAATGACCTTTAACAACAGAGAAACTGCAGGACTTAGAACATCTAGTATAGGGGCAGCTAATGTTCAATATATTGAAGAATCAATCAGTCCTTGGAATTTTCCTGTATTTGTTGTTAAAAGAAAATCTGAAAAATGGAGAATGGTAACAGAGCTAAGAGCTGTTAATAAGGTGATTCAACCACTGGGCTTTCTACAGTCTGGCATTTCTTTGCGTCCACTATTGCCTAAAGGATGGCCTCTCTGAGTTCTTGATTTAATAGTTTCTTTATTATACCTTTACAAGAAGAGGACAGAGAAAAATTTGCTTTCACAGTACCTAGTTATAATAATTCTAAGCCTGCTAAAAGATATTAATGGAAGATTCTCATACAGTGAATATTAAATAACCCCACCGTTTGCCAATATTTTCATCATATAAGTCATGTAAAAAATTAAAAACTTATGAAGAAAAGGTCTCTGAGTTAATCTTAAAAGGAAAATTGAGACTTTGTCAATTAGCAGGGACAGACCCAGTAGAAACTATAGTACTTTTTAATAATGATGAAATTGACAAATTATGGGAAGAAAGTGAACCCTGGCAAAGAACTTGTAGGAATTTTTGGGAGAGATTAACAACACCTAGACCCAAATCAAGAAAATTTAGCTTATAATAAGAACTTCCTCACATTCTATGGGACATACCAATAACTGGAACCCATACATTTTATACTGATGCAAAAAAAATCAGAAAAGACAGGTTACAAATCAAAAAATTTAAGTAAGTAGATCCAAGACCTTATGAAACTGTCCAAAAGTAAGAATTATATGCTATTCTTGTGGTACTAAGGGATTTTGAAGAACCTCTCGACATAGTAACCAATTTGCAATATGCAGAAAGATTTATTTCGTATATTGAAACTGCTGAATTTTTACCAGATGATACAGAATTGACTTATTTATTTAATCAGTTACAAGATATAATCAGGAACAGGAATCATTCCATATACATAACATACATCTGATCCCATATGGGTTTGCCAGATCCTCTAGCACAAAGTAATGCAAAACTTACTCAATTATTGACTATCAATGTACTGAAGGTATCAGGATTTCATAGAAAACATCATGTCAATAGAAAAGGTTTTAAAAAATACTTTTCCATCATGTGGCAACATGCTAGATATTATAAGGAAATGTCCTACATGCTGTTTATACAACCAAACACTACTATCTGCAGGAAGTAACCCAACAGGCACACAAAAGAATAAAAGCTGGCAGATGGGTGTATTCCATATTTAGAATTTAGAAAACTAAAATGTGACACCACACCATTGGTACCTATTCAAGTTTTCAATGGGCAACTGCTTTTAGTTTGGAAAAAGCTAATTTGGTAATCACAAATTTGCTAGATGTTATGGACATCATGGGTATACCTGTACAAATAAAGATAAACAATGCTTCAGCATATAACTCTAGGAACATGAAATATTTTTTTGCTTATTATATATAAAGCAAATTAGATTGATACCACACAATCATACAGGGCAGGCAGTTATAGAAAGATCAAATCGAACTCTAAAAGATATGTTTAATAAACATAAAGAAATGAAAATGCCCCCAGGAATAGATTGCATAATGTTTTATTAACTTTGATTTTCTAAATGCTAATAGGATAGTAGAAAAAGCTATTGAATTAAGTCAGCTGATATACTTTAGAGATGTACTGACCTCAGAATGGAAACCAGGGCATGTGTTACATTGGGAAAGGAGTTTTTCTTTTATTTCCATAGGAGAAAAAGTATGGATACCTTTAAAATTAATAAAGTTTCAATTTGAACAATAGACACCACTTAATTAGAAGAGATGATAGTTCATCAAACAGAAAAACCATTTTATCTAAACTAACCTATAAAACTAACAAATTTTTCTCATTTGATCAGATATAACCTGCCAAAAGAGAATCTCCCCAATGTTTGGTGTGGGGAAGGGTTTTGTTTCTGTATTTTCAGGAGAATAATGGTATCCAGCTAAGGAATTTTAAGACCACTGAAGAAATGAGACTACTGAAGAAAAAGGAGAAATCATCCAGAAAAGAAGTCTCAAGAAAAAGTTTAGATTGACCTATTAGTATATCAAATTACCAACAAGATAATATTTTATAAATCTTCCCAAATGTTGTAGGGAGAGGGCTGCTTGTTTGTCCCAGCCACCCGGCTACCTTACACAAGAAATAACCACACAGAAACTTTATTAATTAACACACTGCTTGGCCATTAGCTCTAACTTCTTATTGGCTAACTCTTACATATTAGTTTAACCCATCTTCATTAATCTGTGTATCACCACGTGGAAGTGACTTACCAGAGATTCTAACCAGCATCCATCTCAGGCAGAGGATCCATGGCTTCTCTGACTCTACCCTTCTTCCTCCCAGCCTTCAGTTCTGTTTTCTCTGCCTACCTAAGTTCCGCCCTATCAACTAGGCCAAGGCAGTTTCTTTATTTATTAACCCATGAAAGCAACACACAAACAGAAGGAACTCCTACACCACCCAAATGTTTGTTTCTGATATTCTCTACAGACATGCAATGCAAATTATCTTTTTGTAGTAATAGTCTAATTAAAAGGAAATATGGCTTTGAAGTTGTAGTGTGGCTCTCTTCTTCCATAAACCCAAGCTTTCTTATTAAGATGTAATCCAAAAAAATCTGTCTCATGTCAGAAGAGCTGCCTGATTTGGGACAGAAGAAAAACAGATATAAGGATTATTTTATTGTCACTAATCTCATAATTATTTGTTTTTCTATTGACTCTTTAACAGCTTTTATTAAGTTATGGATTTATTTTATACATATATATAAAACTTTTATATATATTATACACAAATATATTTAAACTCTTATGTATATATAAACTTAATATATATTAAACTTTTAAAATGTATATATATTAAACTTTTTGTCATGATATTAATGGTCTTATAAAGTACTAACTAATTCTAAAAAATGTTTCATCTACCTTCCCGTACATGATTTCAGGCTTGAGTCTGGTGTAGGAGGTCCTGCTCACTCCTGTAACATGAGTCTCTATTAGTTTTTTGCAGTGAACCATTAGCACGCCTAACAGAGACCTTTGAAGTATCTAAGAGGACAATAGGACCCCACAAGGATGACTCCTCCACAACTGTGGTAACACCAGTAAGCTAAAAAAATGCCACCTAAAGATCGGCTTTTGGACTGCATACTGCTCAGAGAAATTTCGAGGTGGCTGCCTGAGATAATTCAGTTTAACAGACTATTCTAGCCAGGACTTGAGATATGTGAAGAATGGACAACAAATGATAAAGCTACTTTTCCCAGAACTTGACAATTAACTCAAATTTTTCTTTTCATGATACCCTAAAAATTCCATCATCCCTAGACAGTAGGAAGTAAATTTAAGAACCTGACACCCACATTCCCAAATGTTGGATGGGTGGGTTTTGGTCATTCAATGGGTTGTGGATGTTAGTCATTGTTTAGGGGACTGTTACAAGTTGTTATTGGTAATGATAAGGAAAATGCTAAACAAAGGAAATTAGATTCAAGGTTCATATTGCTAGCTAGCACTTACATCTTGAATTAGCCCATCTCCATTATTTTATAGTTTACCACAAGGCTCATGACTTACCAAAAGGTTTCAACATGTCTGTCTCTGGTGGTGGCTCCATGGCTTCTCCCTGAGCCCTCCTTCTTTCTCCCAGCATTCAGTTTAGTTTTCCCCATCTAGCTCTGTTTCCTATAGCTCTTCTATAGGCCCAAAGCAGTTTCTTTCTTCATTAACCGATAAAAGCAAAACATAGACAGGACCCCCAACACCATTTCGCCTTTACTGTTTAAATGAAAAGAAAGGTTTTAAATCTAATATAGTAAAATTACATATAACAAAACAGCTATCAAGCAAGAATAACTACAAATTCTTCAAATCCATCAAAGACTCCAAAAGGATATAATATTGCCTAAATAAACAGGAAGTGCATGGTAAGCAACTTCCAAAACTATAGAGTTGACAGAGACATCTTGCTGCCTGTACAGTCACCCAAAGTTCTTATGTACCATTAGGACATCCATCTTCAGCCTACAGGCCCATAGCATCCAGCAGACTTTTCTATGAAGCAGGAAATATCAAAGACAGTTCCACCTATATTGGCAATTGTCAATCACTTTCTTCTCTGTCCTCCAGAATGTCTAGCAGACTCTTTCATGAAGCAGAAACACCAAAGGATCATCTCACCTTTAGGCAAGTTCATCAGTCATTTCTCTGTGGGTCCTGCATGTCCAGTTTATCAAGTAGTCAAGGCAAGAGCAGTTTCTTGTCCAAATGGCTAACCAACTCCATATGGAGCCTCTTTGATGCCCGTCTTCCTCTTGTAGTAGACTGTTGCTGCCAGGATCATATGTGTCTCACTGTGATTAAAAGTCCTAAATTCTTAAAACATTTTAAATGACGTATTCTGAAGGTTTCTGAAAGATTTAAAAATACCCATCTAAATGAAATATATCTATATATATCTAAAAACCTAACATGACTGCAAGTTTGACTATTATAGATGATTATCTATTAACCTATATTTTTAGTTATACATTATATTTTTTAAATGAGCTGCACAAAGACAATACCTTAATCAAGAGCAGAAATATACATATAACAAAATTGACCTAAAATATATATCAATAAACGAAGATCCATATCAATGCAAAGTATTCATCTCTATATCATATTCACATTTAAATGTAAAGAAACATTTATGAACAATATTTGGGAATTTGGGCATAGTTCTGTAGACTACTTCCTGCTTATTGGGGGTGCTGTTAATCAGGTCTTTAATGGTGTATCCTCTGTGCTAGGTTCATCTCAGCAGTTGGGCCAAATAATTTTTTGAGGGGTGTTCAAGGCAAACTTTCAGGGGTCTTGGTCCATCAAATCATGTTATTCTGGAATGAATCCATAGGTTCTCATCCTCTGTGGAAACAAAAGAAGAACCTCTTTTCCAAAGCAACATATCCTTAGACCAAAATTTGGAAGTCCAATACCTTTGGAACATATATGTTGGTTTAAGTAGCCCATACAATGAAATGTCTCTCTGTACTTAGCTCCTTCACAGTCAAAAATTTCAGAGAAAACACAATAATATATATAATTCAGACTCTCTGTGAATTTTCCATTTTTACATGGCTTATTTTTCTTTACTCCTTTTAATCTATGACTGCCTATACTGTCTCTTTAAAGACTACCTTTTTAAATACCATTTACTTCTTTTTATAACTGTCTGTATTCTTTTTCCTCTTTCTCCCAAGCCTCTGTACATTTGTCCAACACTGTGATCCATCTAGAGGTCTTTTATGTCTGAAAGTGTCCTAGTGTGTATCTGCAATTCTTTACTGTCCAGGAGTGATTTTTAAAATGCTGATTCTCAAAAACTTAAGCTGCACCATTACTAGAGTATATGAAGTACTTTCTGCTCAGTTCACATAGTCCAACATGGCAGAGCTGCTTGCGCCTCCGAGAGCCATGCACACTGCCCCACTTCCAGGCACACAGTCAGTCCATGTTGCTAACAAGCATGCCACAGTAAGCTTCTCACAAATCCTATCCCATTCTCCGTCTTCCAAAAGAGCCAGAGGTCACGCTGGCAGCATAGCCCAGAAAGCCTGCATTTCAGAATGGTGTTTTTTTTCTTGCTACTGATGAGTCAGGAAAACCTCTCTTAAATGAGCTTCTGCGCACTGCCAGCAACAGCAAGAAGCTGTGTTAAACTCTGTATTTTTCTGTCTAGAATTCCTTTCCAACCCCTCTAAGGTTTTTAAGTGAATTTTAGTTGGCCACGTGGGTGCCAATTTGTAGGAAAGAGGACACCTGGTTCATTCCCAACTACTGTGCTCTGTAATAATTATACAGAAATGGTATTAATTAAATCACTGCTTGGCCAATTACTTAAGTGTATTGCTAGCTAACTCTTACATCTAGAATTAACCCATCTCAATTATTTAATATTTTACCACAAGGCTCGTGGTCTACCAGCAAGGTTTCAGAATATCTGTCACTGGCATTTGCTCCATGGCTTCTCCCTGACTCCTCTTTCTTTCTCCAAGCATTCAGATTAGTTGTCCCCACCCAGCTCTGTTCCCCTATAGCTTTTCTATAGGCCCAAAGCAGTTTTTTTTTTTATTCATTAATTAATAAAAGCAACACAGAGACAGAAGGACATCCCACACCACCCGAGAACTATTTGCTAAGCTCCAGCCATCGCCAGTAAACCGAAACAAAAACCTGCTCCCTTGCAGTGACTATTAGAATCCTGTCCTGGCCCTGGTCTGGCTCCCTGGTGCTCTCTATGATCACAGGGTAATCTAATCTAGAAACTACTTTATGGTGTTTTCAAAGAGTCTTGTCACATAAAGGTTCTAGATCCTGCTAAGTTTGCAGTCAATATTAGCCATTACAGAGGGTGCCAGGTCTTACATATGTGATGGAAATGGGAATATACAAGGTTCCAAATAAGAAAGTAATGTAGTTATGTTAATCCTGACCGTTAGGTTGTAAATCTACACAGTTAGATGTAAGATGGAACGAGAATTGCAGAAGTAAAAATGAGAGTAAAGATGCACGACTAATGGCATGAGAACAAGAAGAGTGTTCAAAATCTTTGGCTTCTAGTCCAAGTATGGAGTTTGAAGAAATGATTAAACGTTTTGTCTAACTTCTGTATCCCCATTTGGATTCCTAGAAGATTCTTTCTGTGCAGACACATGTTTATCGCTGTTGACAACCCAACAAGTTCTGTTATGGAGGGACTCTTCCTAGATCACATGAAGGGCATTCTTTGAGTAAACCACTTTAAAATGAGGTCGTTAGCTGTCTTAAAAAATCTTGACTATCACTACAGAGACCACAATTGTTTATCTAGCATATTTTGCATTTAATCATAATAGAAACAGGATAGTTTTAATCTATCTCCTGGGCTATAACTTAGCAAGATAACCCATTCTTGTATACTTTGATGGTTTTCTTAGGTGAGACTGTGTAAGCAAAACTACCATGCTATGGGTGGATTGGCAACAAGTACTTCTTTTTCACAATTCTAGATAGAGGTTTAGAAGTCCCAGATCAGGTTACAAGCACAGCAATTTTCTAATGATGATCCATTTATTTTGTACAAGTGACTGTACAAAATCCTGGCACAGTAGAGAAAGCTGTAGTGGTTACTCTTTCTATTGTTCAAATCCTCCTCCCACTGGGGCTCCACTCATGCAAATTCCTTTTAAAATATTCACTCCCTCTTGCTAACACATCAGAGAAATTAGGATTTTGGATAGAATCTAAGCACTCAGTCCATCATGGTATTATCTTTGCTTCCTTGTTTGAAATAAAACCCTACTTGGCATCATATGTACACACTTTTAGGAATCAACAGAGATAATAGAGCTTTGTAACATACATTTCAAAGTAATGGTCTTGATTTTCAGACAATCTAAGTTAAATTGGTCATTTAAAAAAATACTAATAAATCTCATCGTATTCTCTTGGTTTATTAAGAAAAATAGAAAATGGATTTCTAGGTCAACTAAAACCTGCCAAGTCTCACTGGCAAAACAATCCCTAAAAATCTGCCCAAATGACCTCTTGAAAATCACCCCCAAGATTTAGTGTCTTAAAACAATAGTCATTTATTTCATTTACAATTCTTTAGTGCAGCTATCCAGGCAAGACCCAGGTGTGCAGTGCTTGCAAAGCCACGCTGGGCTGTGAATGTCTTGGTTTATGAATGCACCCAGTATTCCTGCTGCCCAGCTGTCTGAAGCTCACTTCTTACAGAACTTAGATGATCATATCTTCTGTGACCCAGTATTAGTCTCTTAAGTGGCCTAACCTACTACTGAGTGCATGACAGTTGAGGAGAAAAACAACCTGCTGGAAATGGTGAGATATGGGCATGTTATATGTGCATATTTCATTTGTCAAAGCAAATACTAAAGTTAGACTAGATTTGTGGGTTCAAATGGTGAAATGGATCTTACATCTTATGAGATAAGTCAGAAATAAATTTTTAAAGAGGGCTACACACATGGAAGAAAATAATTATAACATTTTGTTTTGTTATGTTTTATATTGTTTTGCTTTGGTCTTGCTGTTGGGGATTGACCCCAGAGCCAGGAATACACTCAGCACCTACAGTGTCACTAATATGGACCCAAGTCCAGAATGTAGATGGTTCTTTACACACATTTCTTTGACTGCCTAATGAATGATATCTGGCTGGATAGTATTAATAATTGCATTAATTATTACCCTGATATAACTAGAAGTTTCTCTCCTACCTGCCAGTTCCCAATTAACCACTCAGAGACTAATTATTAATTACAAACTGTTTGAACTCTTAGCTCAATCTTATTATTAACTAGCTCTTACCACTTAAATTAACCCATTTGTATTATTTTATATTTCATATTGAGGCTCATGGCTTGTTACCTGAAATCTTGCTTCTCTGGTGGTAACTGACAACTCTCAGACTCACCCTTCTTTTTTTCCTGTATTTTGCCTGGATTTCCTGCCTGGCTCTATTCTGCTTGGCTATTGGTCAAATCAGATTCTTTATTAAGCAATGGAAATGTAACATATTCACAGCATACAGAAGAACATCCTACACCACCATTGGAATTTTAGATAATAGCAACTTCAATATATCTTAAAAGCTATTTTTGTAGTATAGCTACATATTTTGTGAATTCTTGTAGATGTAGTATCCATATACAGTCATCTTTTTTGAATGCCAATATAAATACAGTGACCTGGTCTTGGTGATGGAGAGCAGTTAGTGTAGTCAATGAAAGAATTAGAAACCACTCTACACAGTTGAACTACACATCCTTTCTTGCTGTAGCATGCACAGCTAATCAGTTCTCAAAGACATATTGTTTAGTGTGATTTACTTTAGAAGTTTTTCGGCACATAGTACAATGAATGTTAATTCAGGTTCATAGTGGGTGGCATCCCATGCTCATTTACTTATTTCAGAAGATAACCTTAAAAAAGAGTCATTTTTATCTTTCCTTCACTAATTTCCTAACTCACACAAGTGAAAATGGCTCGTGAAGATTTTAGATGCATTTTGTTTCAAAATTCATTTTTCCCACTGTTTTCTTAAGCTGAACGGGATAAACTCATCTGTTGAAACATTCACCTCCCCACTGATGCTGCCAGGAGTTATTAATGATGTTCCAGATTTGGTACAACTCTCTTCTGGCCAACATGGCATGCCATTGAAGCAGACCTATTAACATGAGTGATGCGTGTTGTAATTTCATTAGTGCCATCAATAATGCATTATGTGTTCCTTTTAGAATGCTTTGTGTGTATGTAGGGAGGATTTCAGCAGAATCATATAAATTGCATTTATTTTACTTAATTTTTAATTTTGTTTTTATTTATTTTTTTGTGTCTTTCACATCATGCTTCCTGATCCCACCCTTCCCCCAGAATAAAACAAAATAACATTTAATAGAAAAAAGGAAAAAAATTTAGAAAGGGAAAATCTCACCATGGAAGCTGTAGTGTGACACAGCGAGTGATGCAATAAATGCCTTTATCCATATACTTCTACATGCAGGCATCCATTGCAAAGAATCATTAGTCTGGTTCAAGGCTCCTGACCTCTGCTAAAACTTCGACTCTGAATCTTCACTGGGTCTCTCCATGAACATCCTGCATCTCTGGGTCCACAAGAATAATTATATCCCTCCCCAGTCCAGCAGATCACTGATGGGGTGGATATTGGGCTGGGGCAACACATAACCCTGTTTCTGGGCCTGAGTATTTGCAGGGCTCATTTATAAGATCTACATTTTTAGAGATGAGGGGAGACAGGCTTGGGTGTTGAATTAATGCTCAAATGATTCCAGTTCAATAATACTTTACTTATGTGTGATGTCTGTAATGCCATACTGGGATTCATGTGGTATTTATGCAAATAGGAATGTGATTGTGTTAGAATAGTATTCACAACTATTGTTTTTTCAGGGAAACATTTCTAAATTGGACTAGCGCAAGCATGTCTGTGGTCAGTGTCCATTAAAGAGTATAAATCCTTGTGATTATAATTCAAACTCTTCCATGGATACTTTCTGCACAAACATTTTCCATTTTCTTCTACTCTTATTGTCCTCATCATCTATGTGTGACTTTTTCAATAGGCTATTAGTTGATTTTCAATCTTTCTTAATCTGAAGTGATTGGAAAGGAAAGACATTTGAGGCTTCTGACAGGCTTTTCAAACCTTTAAACTATATTTGAATGAATTTTAGTTTTTGTGAGATTAAGGGGAATACAAATGGTTTTTGGCTTAAAGATTTCTATCAAAACCATTGTGACAGTTCAAAGGCGTGAATATTTCCATATAACAGTGATGCAATAGTAGTTTTTCTCATCTGAGAATATCCTGAAACATACAGGGTTAAAGTGTTGGACATGTAAAAAAATTCTTCAGGATTAAGAAATTATGAAAATAGAGTAATGGATCTAAACCTAGCCTGGGTTTCAGTTTAGCCTTAATCAAATATTCAAAGGAAAATGATAATATGCTAACTTTTCAGAAAACAATGCAAATACATAAATTTGTTATGTAAGCAGGAAGCTAAGTAGTGTTTATATACAAATACTGGAAACTATAAGCTACTTTTGAAAGTCACTAAGAGAAATAATCTTTAGAATGAAAATATAAGATTGTTTCTTTATTCCCAGTTTGTTCTTCAAGTTAGATAATAAACAAAGTGAAGATATATTCTATTATTATAGTAGAGATAAACTTCAGCTTACATTAGTACATACCCAAGTTAAAGGTTTTCCTTCAAATTAAGATGAAAGAGTACTTGTCCTTATATTCAGCTAGAATTTCAATTTCTGGAGTTATGTTCTGATTTGTATCCACCCTTAAGTAGAAATGGATGTGAGTATTTATCTTATATAATAGCTTGCTACAAGTTTTCTGCTTGAATCACATAATGTATGGAAAATGTGGAATTACATGAACCAAAACAATGATATCTATTCACATAGCGTGCTTACAGTCACTATAAAGGCAGGTGTGCACTCACTAGTTAGGAAAGGCATTCTTCAGACTTCATACATGGCATGTCTGCAGTCACTATAAAGGCAGGTGTGCATTGTCTCATCAGGAAAGGCATTCTCCATACTCCATACATGGTGTGTTTACAGTCACTAAGGAGGCAGCTGTGCATTCTCACTAGTTAGGAAAGGCGTTCTTCAGACTCCATTGCATTGGCCTTGGAAAAATTCATGTACTGTTTTCCAGTGTTAAGAACTAATGAAAGTACTTGTATTTATGGTGATTTAGACATGAACATTCTTTGTAGAGTATATGTTTATTGTTCTATATTATGTTGTATTACAGCATGTTTCTTAGGATAAACCATACAATCTCTAAGAATGGAAAATATTTGTTAATAGCTTCTGGAAAATGTCTTCTGAACTTTTAGATTCTGGAAATTTGTTTGAATGAAATTATTCATAATTAAAGATGAAGCTAACAGGAGAGAATTGACAGTGGTAAATATGCAATATGAGATTTTATTCTACTAAATTTGTTTTTGAAAAGTAGCACAAGTTTCATATAAAGGGTATTGATCATTATGTATGAAGAAAATCCATTTAAATTTGTCTTTTAAATGAATGGATTATTAAAGTTTTTCTTATAAAAACATAAATATGCATGTTTTTGTCTGCTGCATTATTGGTTTCATTATGATTGTTAAGTATACTGATGATAAGATCGCACTACTTTTTTTTAATGTCCATTAGCAATAACTATGTTATGGTGAAACTGTCAAGTTTTTATAGACTCTATCATGTAAGAGATAATACATGAGACTGTCCTAGGAAACTTCATTTTTGTGCTGAATATTTCTTAATTGGTCTTGTTTTCTGCATTATTTGGTTTCTTCCCCCACTCCCCCATAGGTGTCAGTTTTAGCTAACAAAATTATTCTTTAAGAAATCTCTATTAAACTGCTTCAGTAATTCTTATGTTTTTGTTTTAATATAACAAACTTTTAATTCACTTGGTATTGGGCTTGACTGATGGCTCAGTAGATAAAGACCTAAGATTAATCTGTAGAACACATATAGTGGAAGAACAGCACTGATTCCCACAAATTGTCCTCCCATCTACTGTTTGTATTGCGACATATGTAATGCTTCCCACAATGTGCCCAAAATTGTATACACACACACACACACACACACACACACACACACACACACACACACCACACATGCACAATTGGGCAGTGTAATTATTTGCTATGTGTATAGTATATTAATCAATCTGCATGCATTTAAAACCTCAAACATTTATTAACCTATAATGGTAGACAGGTTCACAATCTTATTCTGCAGTTTATTGAAAGGTTTGGTGTGGTGGTTTGAGAGAAAATGGCCCCCATAGGGGGTTACACAATTATTAGCTGTGGTTTTGTCAGAGTAGCTACGGCCTTGTTGTAGGAAATATGTTATTATAGGAGTGGGTTCTGAGGTCTCATATGCTCAATTTACACTCAGATCAAGATGTAGAAATCTTGGCTCCCCTGCACCATTTCTGCCTGCATGCCAACATGAAGATGATCAACTAAATCTCTGAATCTGCAAGCCAGCCCCAATTAAACATAATAATTGCATAGTCATAGTGTCTCTTCACAGCAATAGAAACCCTAACTAAGGCAGAACTTGCTACCAGGGACTGGGGTATTTTTGTGATATACCCGATCATGTTTTTGTCCATATGAATTTGCACTTGTGGTACTTTGGGTTAGGAAAGCATTGGAATGCTTTAAACATTGCTTAATGGGCCATACCAGTAGGAACACTGAAGACTGTTGCTGATGGTGATTTGAAATGTGGGGCCTGGCTTGAGAGCTCTCAGAGGAGAAAAATTTTTGTATGTGGCCTACAGATAATTCTTGTGATATTGTGATGAAGAATGTGGCTGCTTTTGCCCTTGTCTGAAAGGTCTGCCTGAGGCTAAAGTGAAGAGCTTTGTTTTAATTCCCTTGACAGAGGAAATCTCAAAACAGCCTACTATAGACTCTTCCATGTGGTTATTGCTCTAATGAAGACTTATAATGAAAAGAACCAAGACGAGCAAGTAAAAATACAAAATGCAAAATTTGAGGAGAAAAGGAGCACCAGGAAATTGAATGGAACTAAGGCCGGTGTTCAAGGAGATAAATAGATAAAGAAACAGAATAAAGGAATTGCTGACCTCAGGGCAAGATCCCACCAAACTAAGCTCGTATTTGAGAAAATGAATTAAAGAAAAGCTTAAGTCTAGGCCTGGTGGCACATGTCTTTAGTCCCAGTACTCAGGAGACAGAAAAAGGCAAATCTCTAAGTTTAAGATCAGTCTGGTTTACAGACTGAGTTTCAGGACAGCCAAACTTAGCCATTGAAGGAAACCATTGAAAACAGAAAGCTGTTGAAAATATAATAAACAATGGGGCCATATTCCAGCCGCAGGAAGCAGCATAACTAGGCATCTTCAGCTACATGGTTCTGGCTTTACAGTAGAGGATAGAATAAAGGGATTATGGAATCTTTCTCTCTAACTAAGAAAAGTCCCTGTTGCCAGACATGTATCAGGGGTGTCCCTGCATGAAGGCCTTACATATGCCATTGTGTGAAACTGTGAAAATGAAATCTGGATTGAAATCTTGGAGACCACAAGATGTTGGAGATGCAAGAGCTGTAGAATACCTGCCAAGGAGAGCTGCTAGCAGCCCAAGATAAAGAAGTAGGTTGAAAACAACAAAGCTTAAAGAAGTTGGAGGTCTGCAAAGCACTTAGACATCAGAAATGGAGATGCAGAGTTTGGAGCTTCCCCAATGGTTTTGGGTTTGCTTTGGTATTTCTTCATTATGCTTCCTTTCCTATATTTTGGAAAGGTAATGCACATCCTGTGCCATTATATGTTGGAAGTATGTGATCTGCTTTTTGATTTTGATTTTATAGGAGATTAGCGTTTAGAGATTGTATGAATCTCAGAAGAAACTTTGAATTTTAGCCTTTTAAATAAGCCTAAATTTGAGACTGTCGTAGACTATGGGAGCTTTTGAAGTTGTGTTGAATGCATTTTTGCGTTATCACGTGGCTATAAGGCTTTGGGGCCAGGGAATGGAATGTGGTGGTGGTATGAAAGAAAATAGCCCCCAAAAGGAGGGATACTAGCAGGAGGCATTACCTTGTTGGAGAACATGTGGTCTTGTTGGAGCAAGTGTGTTACTGTGGAGTCAGACTTTGAGGTTTCATATATGATCAAGGAATGCCCAGTGAGACAGACCACTTTCTGTTGCCTGAGCAAGATGTAAACTCCAGCACCATGTGTTCCTGAACACCACCATGAAGACAAACGTACTAAACTTTTGAAACTAAAAGTAAGCCCCAATTACATTTGTTTTTCCTTTATACATGTTGCCATGATAATAATGTCTCTTCAAAACAATAGAAACCCTAATTAAGACTCTTGGTATTTCTGTGACTGATATAGCTTAGGAATCTTGCTTTCATCTCATTGTAACTTTGCCCCCATAGAACAATCTCTTCCTGTCCTTCATTATCCCTTATTCTTGTGCTTTGGGTGGGCTCCATTCTATTCTCAACTTCTATGGAAGCCACTTTTAGTCCACATATTAGTGAACATTCCAATTTTTAGAATCATGAAATAATTCAACACAGCTAAGGCTGTGCATATATAATTCCTGTGATTGCTGTTCTGTAATTGGATAGTTTATTGTTTTGTTGTTTTGCTTTTTTTGAGACAGGGTTTCTCTGTGTATCTCTGGTTGTCCTGCAACTCACTCTGTAGACCAGATTGGCTCAAACTCACAGAGACCTGCCTGACTGTCTTCCTGGATTCAAAGGCATGCATCACCATCACCCTTCTATTTTGTAAAATACTGTGGGGGAAAAAAAGATAAATTTCCATGTAGATGGTTTACTCCTTCTAGAGATATATCAACTTCATCTTACACTAAGGGAGCTGATGTGTCTTGGGGCTGAATTAAGACTCACAATAATATTTTCTGAATATGACAACATAACATGTTTTTCATCTGTAGCAAAGATCTGTAGCCAGTGTGGGAAAATATTATACATTTCAGGCCACCAGGCTGGGATATGAGGCAGGGGCATTGTATCAGTGGCAAAGGTAGTTTGTGCTGTTCCTCTGTTCTTAGGGTAGCTGCAGAGACCCTGCCCTCTAGGTGAGTTTTTGCCAGAACATGTCTCTAAGTCCATATCTAGGAAATAGTTGGCCCATGTAAAAATTTAGTTTTGAACCCAATTGCACTGTTCTATTTAACGAATATTATGTTGTTTGTTTCAAAAAGACATAATAACTGAAGGTTTTGAATTTGGGGTTTTCCACTCAAATAATTTTTCTCTTCTTTTTTTAACTGTTGAACTTCGTTTGTAAATAGTGATGTAACTCATAAAGATATTTCATCCTAGTACTGTATAATTTAACTGTTTCATCCTCCTATCTTCTATTTTCCCGTTATTATTTTATGGCCTACATGCATATAGAATGAATATCAATAAATTGATTAATCAGATAAATGAAAGAGGTAATGAAAGAAAGATAGTTTTCAAAGGATGAAGTACAAATGGAAAAATATTCAAAATACTTCTCCAGCAGGGAAACACAAATTAAAACAAGACAGAGAGTTCAGTTCATCAAGCAAGAGTGTCAGAATTGAGAAAATTTTTGATTTGTATTAGAGGTTACACATTATTAAATTGAACTACAACAGCAAGGAAAGATCTCTGAGAATTTTCTTATGAAATTACATTAATTAAAAGTCTTTACATAGCAAAATTTTATGTCTACTGCTTATAGAATGGGAGAAAATATTAACTATACTTCAGTTGAAGTGTTAATATCTAAGATATGTAATGAATTGCAAAATATATAGGCATACACAATGAACAAATGAGTCAATGATCTGCACAGAAAGTTCTTAAAAGATGAAATATAGATAGCCAGCAAATATTCTGTTAAATGTTCAGTGTATATAAGCACATATTAAATTGTGAATTTCTGTGTCATTCTATTTTAAATAACCATTTATTAAAAAACAAACAGCACAGATTCCAATGAGGATGAGGAGAAAAGGGAAACATTAAGTACAAGCAGAAATTTAAGCTAGTGAAGTCACTGTGAAGATCAGTGTAAGGTGTCTCAACAGCCAAGCAAACTAAGCAAAATTGCCAGCTGGCCCAGCTATAAATCCATTGGAGATATGCCAAAGTCTGTACACACTCCCACAGAGGTACTTTAACTTCTGCTTTATCAATATTCTTTTAAAAATAGCAAGGATACAGAATCAGCCAGGACACTCATTAAAAGATGAATAGATAGAAAAAAAATGTGACACATGGGTACAATAGCACTTGAATATGCAATAGATAGAAATGAAATCAAGGAATTTGTAAGAAAATGGATGGCAATAGAAAATATTGTATTAAGTGATGCAATCCAGGCCCAGAACAACAAATGCCATATTTGCTGTACCATATGCAGACCATTACCTGCAACTGTGAATAAACTATATGGATCCAGGTGGGACTAAACATCAGTAAAGACAAGAAATACATTCATGGTACTGGATAAAGGGGGCTTCAAAGTAAGAAGGAGGACCATAGAGTAGAATGGAGGAACACAGGGCACAAAAGGGGGTGGTAAAGAAGGGGATAAGTGCTAAGGAGGAGGAAATCAGCCCAAAACAAAACATGTATTTCCCATATGGAAACCTTTTTTCACTTTGTCAGATAATTTAAAAATAAAGTAAACAACAGATACTGAGAAGATGAGGGGAAAAAGATTTTTTTTTGCAGCTTTAGGTAATATAAATTACTCTGGCCACTTTGGAAACTAGTATAGAGATTCCTCAAATCCTGAGGACAGAATTATCAAATAATCTGTTTGACAACTGAAATAAGATCTTAATGCAAGGATATTGTGTACTAATAATCCACTGAACTGTCTCTATAGGTATGCAAAGTTAGTCTCTTAAAGTTTAAAATTAAAAGGAATTGACTGACAGTAGCATCCTTTGCTCCATGACTAATAAGCATTTAGATAAGTCAAGCCACCAAGACTGAAAACCTCCTGTGCTAGATCTTATTCCATCTGATTCAAGTAAGCTTATCTGGGAACAGAGAATATTAATCAGGAAAATGCCTCCATAGGACAGGCCTGTAGGGAATCCTGTTTATTGTACATTTTCTGGCTGGTTGATATGGAAAGGTCCAGCTAACTGTGGGTGGTCCCACCCCTGTGCTGGTGCTCTTGGATGCTGATAGAATGCAGGCTGAACAAACCATGGCCATTACATTAGAAAGCAACATTCTTTCATGGCCTCTGCTTCAGTTTCTACCTTCAGGTTACTGACTTGACTTCCTTCAATGATGGACCACAATATAGAAGTTTAAATGAAATAAATCCTTTATTGCCCAAGTTGCTTTGTTCATGGCTTTTATCACAGCTATGGAAATCCTAACTAAGACACAGAGTAGCAAAATTCTCACCATGAAGATTCTGCCCTAACAGAGTAGCAAAATTCTTCAACATGAAGTATAAGGCAGCAACATTTTAATAAATCCTTGAAGAATATGACCAAACAATTGAACAGAAAGAAGAAGGTATAGTCAGTAAAATAACTGGCCAAGCCAGGAAAAGATGATTTGGGTGTTTTTGTTTTTTTTGCATTTTGTAACATTAGGCAGAATTCTATGCTCAGTATCCACTGCAAATACATAGTTGGAAGTTCCAGACAGTGGAAACAGAACCATGGACAAAGAAGAAAGTAGCAATCTAGAACTTTATTGCTGTGGACTTAATGGCAGGGAGAACTATGAATAAATACCACGCAATAGCTATCTCTCTAATTTCTCAAACTCAACTATTGTCAACATGTGATTTCATCTTCCAGTTTTGGTTTAAAAATAAAATCTATCCCCATTCTTTTATGCTTAGAAACTTGCATTGGCTTCCTCTTGCAAACAGTGAGTTTCGTCTACTTTTCTTGGTATAAGAGGCCTGTAGTTGTAGCTCACTCTAGTCCCACACCTCTCTTATAGAAACTCCAATGTCAAGCTATGTAAAGCATTGTAGCATTCTGACTAAATACTTCTATCTATTGATGAATGAAGGACTGTTGGCATTACCATACTCAATTTCTTTTTCTTAGACATCTGTCTAGGCTATAATAAAATATCTAATACACAATCCAAAACTATAAAGAGATGTTATAGATCGACTTCATGTGAAAGAAGGAGAATAATGTAATTCTGGTTTCAAGTTCAGCAGTTGTTTCCTAACAGTCAGTTTGATTCTTTATGTGCCATCCATAATCCCAGTCTCCACTTTCCATTCAAATTATTTTAAAGCAAAATTCACACATAACATTTTATTTGCAATTGGAGTCATTTTTTACTCTGTTAGGAACATTATGGGAAAGTCTTAAGATTTTTTTTTTAAATGAGGGAGTCCTAGTTTCAGTTCTGTTGCTATAATAAAATACCCTCACAAAAAGTAACACTGGGAAGAAAGGATTCATGTCAGAATTACAGATTAATATCCATCACTGAGTCATCAAGAAAACAAGAACTTGAAGCACATAAATCAGAGTATGCTGAGTCTCACAGAAGATTGGGCCTTCCCACATCAGTACACATAATGGAAGCAATCCTCCCACAGACATGGCCAAAAAGTAGCATGAAACAGATAAGTCCTTATTACAACTTTCTTACCAGGCGATTTTACATTGTGGCAAGTAAACTCAAGAAACTAACCATTGCCAGAAGGACGCTGCTGATATCTAGTCCCAGATGCCAATGGTACAGGGGGCAGCTACTGCAGAAAAGGATGTCTAGCCCAATGTGTTGTCAGGCTGAGGTCCAGACAGTCTTTGCTGTAGGCTAAGGCTTTACAAATTCTCCTTTTTGTTACATAATGTTCTATAACTTCCATAACCAATAACATGCTAAGATACAATGTGGTATCATTTAATAGCTCTGCCTCGTGTATTTTCTGGTAATTAGCTCTAGAAGCTTTGCAAATGTCTCGCTAAAAATTTTGGAAAACCCCTTTATGATATTCAATAGCATTGTGTGCTTCAATCAGGAAGCATACACTGCCTGATGACGTTTGATTCTACAAATGAACTCTATCTCTGTGCATTCAATCTAGGTTGAAAAGGAGCTGCATTTTTAAAAATTTCTTCATTATTTTGTAGACATTATTCCTGACAAGGTTTTGATATGGAAATATAGTTGTGCATAAAACATTCATGTATTCTATCTTTCTTTTAGAAACATCCTGTACCATCTTGATGGGAAGACAAGCCAGTTTTCCATCCTCAAGGAGGCTTGGGAGCAGTGCAGTTCGCTGGCCTCAAATGAGACCATGCAAAAGGCCCTGTCCGATGTGCTGAAGAGCATCCATTCAGCTCAGGTTCTCCTCAAAGCAGGGCTGGACCTGTTTGAGAGTGTCTTGGTTGAAAAGAACTGAGAAAATACGCAGCATTTTAAAACTTTGTTTACAAGTATAAAAACAAAATCTCTAATTTGACCAGGTATTTGTGTGTGTGTGTGTGTGTGTGTGTGTGTGTGTGAGAGAGAGAGAGAGAGAGAGATCAAAGACTTTACCCCAATTTTAAAGCTATTATGCAGCATATTTTTAAATGTACATAAGAAAGAACATTTTGCACATTTTAAATATTTTTATATTACCATTTTAGTATGTAACAGCAATTATTGAAATAATACCTAAGATTTATCTATTACAGAGAAATATGCTGTATTTTTGTAAATAAAAAGCTTGTGAGGGGGTTAAGATATTCTTGGCATTATCATTGCTGTGGACAGAATGTTGAGGAATGCCAGAATTCTCTCTAATGAAATCTCCAGTGACTCAGTTTCTATGTTAGACATGGAGACCTGATAAGTTTTCAGACAAATGTTCAAATAACTGTTCAATATGAAGAAGTAATGCATTTTGTATGAGGGATTGATGCTCAGAACCACTTTGAATGTTTCTATTTTAGAAAATGAAGTTCCTCTTCTTGACACAACTAGATGTAGTAATGCACTGGTTATGAAGTTGAATTTTGTAAGTACTAATGAAAAAAGAGCCATAAACATTCCATGGGGGAAACTCCCAAGAAACTGGAGAGAGCAATTTAAATGCAAATTCTTCCTAAGGCTACACGTTTTGAAAATCTTAAATTGCCTCAATTGATGCTATGTGAACTTCAGCAGTGATGCGCACTGGCAAGGGAAAGCACATCCTTTCCTTTCTGTGCTTTCCAATGGAATGACGGAAGCAGGGAACAGGCGACAGGAGGGCATCTTACATGGCTGTCCTCCTTACATCTTTCCCACAATCCGTTGCTATAAAGTGATTTTAACAGAACACTGTATAACAATAATGGGAAAATCTCACAGTTTGTCTTTGAAAATTCAAAATATCATCAAATACATGTGTTATTTTTGCCAGTAGTGTACCACTGGCAAAAGAAGCCCTACTATGAAAGAGATGTCAGGTTTTATCAACAAATATTCTAAATATAAGAAGAAAATTTAACATTTTCCCCCCTTTGTTATCCTTTATAGTGGCTAAGATAAAAACAGCAAATAGGCATGCCACTATGTTATCAAAAATTTGAGTGTTTTAGAGCCTTCGTCTCTCACGTAGGAGATGGACTTTGTATTTGGGCACTGTCAGTCAGAAGCTCCACAGTCCATATCCCTTCAAACTAAAACATTCTTCCTGGTGATGGAAAAGCAAAGCTTTTAACTTACCTTGTCAACACATTTGTTTAAAAATACTTTTCTCATGCTGAGTAATACAGTTTCCCTTTGAGAATGGACCATGAGAATATTTCTTATGACATTCCCTACACATTTCAGTCCCGAAACAATTGGCATTACACATGGTCAGGAAAATGCTGTAGCTATCTTTGTGTGTCTAGGATTTTACTTCTTTTGGATGAAGTAAGGTTAGTTTAAAAGAAAACTAGAGTTGAAAGAAAAGAATTAACCATCATCGACTAAGTGATTTAATAAGGGGCAGTTCTTCCTACCATTAGTAATGTTTGTGTGCTCAGAGCATATAACTGGGAATATATGCTAGATAATTCAGGCAGAAACACATATTCATCTGAAGTGCCTATGTACGAACATTTTATATGAAAAAATAAACTACCTTTTAGTATATTTAATGTACTTACTTAATGTAATTATGTGAAACATACTTGTTTGAGAATGTTTGACACTCTGCTGAATGTGTATAGGAAGGCATCCCAAGGGTCTAGGTACTGCTTGCCTGGCCCTGCTTCTTTCCCGTATTCTACAGAGATGAGCAGAAAAGGGGTGACAGAATACTTATACTGCCAGAGAATCAATCCCATGTCAAGGCTGTTCAACACTGAATCATGGTAATGCAGTTATTTGTATGAAGTTGAATTTAAAACAAAGAATGACAAAATATTTTTATTTTTTAGATTATAATCTTAGATCAAACCCTAAATTGCTTGAGTACAATAATTCAAAAAAGTATGGAGAACAGAAAATCACTGTTTTCTAGATTTTTATTTAAAGACTTTGTACATAGAAAAAGCTAATCACATATAAGTCCTGTATTACTTCCTGATAAATTTATTGTATTAGTTCTTTGAAAACTAGTTACCCATTGCTATCATTTTTATTATATCATTTAAAAGATCAAATGAAAACATAAAATTTCATTTAAAATAGATGCCCATGCATTCTAAAGATGCTGTTCCACATTTTGGTTTTAAGGGAGCCCTGAACCTTGTGATATAGTATTACAGCTGTGACATGCTTACCTCAAGACTCTTTCAGATGCATAGCATGTTAACTTTCTACAGAACTTCCAAGTGAATAAAGTACCGAGCAAGGTAATGATGAGTGGGATGTGAACCAGTGGTATTTTCTAATGGATATTGAGACTTCTAAGTATCAAGTACTTCTCAAAGTATTTTATATATAATTGGTCCCAGGAGGTAACAAATCATAGATGATCCATTTGCCAGGAAAATGTGGAGAATATGTGCTGTGAAACTGTCCAAGAAGGAAATCCAGGGATATTGTCCCAGTACTAGAGACAGAAGAGAGCCTAAGTGACAGTCAAGACTAAGGCCGCGTATATTGTCTCACCTGTAAAATCACCACTACCCCATCAAATGTAGCACCTGAGACAGACGATGGAGAAGCACACACATCAGCATCCATTCAGAGAGTGGCTAAAGCCACTTAGATTTTCATCTTGGCTAGTGTGCACTGTCCTGTCTCCCAGTAGAGTTATAGATGGCCGTTTCAGTGAATGCTTTGTAACTAGTCACCATGTCAGATGCTGCTGTGGGCTGGGAACATGATTTTAATGCTAGGCAAGCTCACACTTTGATTGTACTTGACAAAATATTCCCAGGCAATTGGGCCCAATAATGTGAAGTCTGGGGAGTGACAGCAACAGTCAGGAAGAGGCTGAGTGAAACGTTTTTACGGAGACCTCTTAGCTGGCAATATCAACAGTCTAAATTAGTATCTTTTGTAATGTGAAATTAGGGGAAGAATTTTCAGGATATCTATCCTCAGACTCAAAATTTTCTATTTTAATCATTTCTAAAATGTATCAAACCTATATCCTGATAAAATATCTTAAAAGCCTATGAAAATATAAAAAATCAGATAGATGAAGGATCCCAAAGATTTTGAAAATGCCATCATTAAAACCCCAGTAAGCAGCTAGAGAGTCGATTCAGCGGTAGGAGCACTTGAATTCAGTTGTAAGGACCTGGATTCAGGGTCCAGCTCCTACTTAGACAGCTCATAAATGCCTGTAAATTCCAGAAGTAGGGGATCAAATGCCCCCTCCTGACCTGAGGGAGCATTGTGCACATATTCACGCATGAACAAAATACCCCCCCCAAAATGTAATAATATAAAGGATGAACTGTTTTATCAGTAAAAGAGAAGTCAGATGTAGCCAACATCTATGACACCTATGGCAGGAACTGGTTTAAACATGATTTACTTTTGTTTTATTTTTCTACTTGACTATAGATAGCAATTCATTTAAGAAGAAAGAAGCAAGTTTAATGAGACTTCTGAGGTTAACAAAAATGTTGTGCTGTCTTTTTGCTCTCAGAGGGACCCTGTAATGTTGATGTGCATGCCTTAGGCAAAACAGAAAATGCAGCTTTTTTGATTTAAAAACATAATGTGATCTAACATTTTGATGTGAGCTTTCGAACATATGATCAGCCTCAGGTAGTTCATTGATAGCCTTGGTAGGAACCACTTCACCATAATTGCAAAATATCTAAAGGCAGCAAACATAATCCCCAGTGGCTGTAGCCCGATAATGCTGTGCCTGTGTAAGTTGAGAAACCATGAAATCTAAGCACATGATTATATCCTATCAGGAAAACTAGGCTTCAAGTTATAATTCCAAACCAGAACACACTACTCTCATAATACCTCCTCCAAATGTCTATACAATTAAGCAAGAAAAAAATTAAAACAAAACAACAACAAAAACAATGAGTGCTTTCATATAGGTCTGTGGCTATATATGAGACCTCAAAACTCCAATGAACTTCTTAAATAACTACATAGCATGTAGAAGTCTTGTTGTTTAGAAAGATAAGTGTTACACAAATAAGATATCTGTTACTCTCTTAGTAGTGGTGAGTCAGCATCTGACTCACATTTTTAAAAAAAAATGATTATTTTCAGGATAAATTGTTAGACATAGCCAATAATGTTCTTCTGAGACACTTCATACTACATGTAATTAATTCCTGCAAGAATTAAGCTTTCTCTTAGGATTATATTTTGTCATCTTATTGGTTTAGTATGTTACTGGCATGCACATTTGCTTACTAAAAAGAAATTATTTTAAACTGCCAATACATGTGCTAAGTAGAAGGGAAAAGGTCTCACATATTTAAAAAAAAATACTCTCCAACCTGTTTCCATGCAGGACTGAGAATTCAACCTAGGAATAAGAAAACAAGCACATGATATTTGCCTCAATACGCCTGCAAATTCAGATCTATTCCATGAGTTTAAATGGCTATCTTAAAAATTGCTTATTAGAGTTTGCTGTTCTGAAATCTGACAAAGCATTGCATAGTTCAAAGTACTCTATTAAGTGTGAATACCATACAGCTGACTGGATTTGTTTTATTGAATTTTGAATGTGAAGTGACATAAATTTGAAGAATTGCAAACTCTATTGTAGAATGTTGCTGGTCATCCCGATGTTCACTCAGACATACATCATGTTTTCTTTTTAGATAAACTCTAGAAATGATATTAGACATGCCCTTCCTGGAGTAGTGGTTTTAGGATTAATCTATTTAACACAAGTCTTTCTGATAACCACCAAGAGTTTTCATTCTATATTACCATTCCATTACCCTTCAAAGATTTACACTAACAGTGCCTTTAGCATAGAAAGGTTTTTAAAAATCCTGAAACGCAGCTTACTGTGAGGTGACTTGTTTCTTAAAGGCATTTATAATCTCATTTTCAAAGTGGATCAGGATTTTAAGGGCAAAGGAATAAACTAAGGTATGTTTAGGACCTCCTGTTGCAATATTTCTGGTCATATTACATTTTTGGACATATAGTTACAGAGCTTGCAATAAACAAAATGGTGACACTGAGCTTTTTAGCCAAATTACACTCTGAAAAGCCAAAGAAATACATGGTTGTTCTGCTTTCTTATTTCTAGGAGTCAGTCAAGAATTAAAGCACAAGCCACCTATTGAAAGTCTAAGCCCAAGGAAATCTTTAATGACTACACACAAAACCTAACAGTATTCATTCTTCCTCCTTTGACATATTAAGCCAATAAGCCCAGAAGTAACTTTTCTCAAGAGAAGACAGATTTTATTTTCTTGGGTGTAATTAACATGTACCACGTCAGTTACAAAAAGGCCACACAGGTGTCTGTCCCATGCCATATGTCATTGCTATAGTTCTGCAAACTCAAAAGATTAATATGCAATTATTATTATGAATGATTATGCTGCAATAATATTGATAGTGGTCTTTTGTTCTAATTAAAGTGCAGACTTGGCATCTGTATAGAACTTAACTGAAGAAGTTGAGCCAGAGTCCCTATTTTAATGGACTATAAATATTTTTCAATCAAAATGTACAATTTTAATTAATTATGCTCTTCAATAATTATAACTTTATAGTTCCTACAAGGGATTATATTTAATATGGGGCTATGCAGGGGTTAATGCCTGAGTTTCACCTTTGAGATTTCTTAGCCATTTAAGACTGTATTTTCTGTACATAGAGTATAATTTTATTAAAATTAATAATAATGATTTTTTTGGTTTTATATGCTATGAATGGACCTTACTCTGAAATTTAGAACAAAACATGACTAATTTATAAGAATGATTTTCTTTCTTTGTATAGAGAAAGACAAATATATAAACAAACAAGATATTTCACTATACCATTGCAGCTTGTCCATAAGAAGCAAAATACCCAGATGGTTAAGTATGGTTCATATAATTATATTCCAAGGATGATATAAATAATTCCATTTCATGGCTAAGCCAGACTCTATTAGGTGATTGAGTGTGTGCATTGCTAACAGAAGGGTTCAGTGGCAAATTCATCCCACACATTTTAACTTGCTATTTGAAAAAGAATTATGTCCAGATTAGAAAAGCTTCCGAGGCATTCTAATTTGTTTTTATAGACACCCAGAAAATTGCATGGCATTTTGATAATATTTTCCATGTGAGCTTTCAATGTTCATATATATAGGTGTTTAGTATTTTTTAGCTTTTTAGCTGTGTTTCTAATGAAACAACCTTTAAATGGAAAATTTTTTATAAAGTTTATATTTTTTCCAGTGCTATAGTATCAAAAGATACAATCATAGAATTGCAAATGAAATTACGCACAGAAAAATTTATAGTTTCATGGAACAAAATGTAAAGGCTAATTTTACCAAATAAATGTTCTTTAATTTAAAACAATCACCTTTCTGAGTATGCCCATTAATAAATTGTATTGAACTGTATTATTGTTAGCTTTTGTTTAAGATAATTTCATCATCATCTGTGATTGTTAAACTTCATTGCATAGAGATGGCTAAAGTCATTGTGGTTTTTTTTTGATTTTTAATGACATTAGTTTATAGGTGTATGTCTATGTTTTCCAATTATTACATATGGTCGAATGTCTACTTTCTATGTGTGAATGTCCATACAAAACTGAATGGTTTTTGCATGCTCCCAAGTATGATCTCAATTCAGTATATAACCACTTTGTGTTACTTCAAATGATTTAATATGCAGCTTTTGATATGATTAGAGTTATAAGAATGGATTGACTTTCCAAATCCATTAAGAATGAGTGAGCATTTTATATTTCACTGGCTTAAATATTTGCTCATAATGACAAACTTAGTACTATTAAATAAAAGTATCTTTAGAATAGCATGTTCGATTCATAAATGCAATGGATATATATATATATAATGTCATTTTTAAAGCATCAATTTAAATATATAAATTTCAAGTGAAAATGAATCTGTGTGCTTTTGTTACAAATATGCAGTATTTTAAATATATTATTGATGAGATATCTTTTCATAATGATTTCCCCATCAAAACTGGTATTCCATTGCCCCTTATTTAAGAAAGACTGCTTAGAGTTTTATCATTCTTTGCTTTGAACTCTTTGCTTGAACTTTCTGTTCTCATATCACACCATTTCAGGTTCCAGTGTGGGATGTATTCTAACATCACGTAACCACAGCTTTACCCATTTAAACAGAGATTCAATATTTTTCCACAAAAAAAAAGCAAACCACTTTGTGAAATGCTGCAAGTTATTTACCACCTAGAGAATGGTATCTTTTTGCCTCCTCTAGCAAGTTTCATCTATTTGTTAATTTATTCAGTAAACATGAACTAAGGGCCTGTTCTAGCCCAAGTGTTTTAAAAGTATCCCACACAGTGTGCCTTCTAGCTCTTCAGTCCAAACATCATGTAACACTTCAGTTTCACATGGATAAGAGTTTTAGAGTTAGTCATGGTGTAGTAGGTTACTGAAAACTGAACAGAGAAGATGTAGATGGAAGGCACCATGGTGGCTTCACTGGCCTGCCATGTGGTTCTTGACCCAGGGTTCTGCTGAGCAGTGGCTGCTGTTTTCTATGATCTTACCAATGTGCTTACATAGGATGATAGTAATTATGCCTTTTAATCTTTAGAGATTAATGTAACAGATACTATTATTGTATTCCATGCAATAGATGGCAAAACTGAAAGTTAGATAGATTAATAACATAACTGAAAAACACACAGATATTGTATAATATGATAATACAATATGATGTGTGATCATATTCTCCAAAACAAAAAATAAAGGGATGTTGGATTTTTATCAGTGGCCTATTCTGCACCTAATGGCATAATCATATGATTTTTGTTCTTTAATATTTTTTGTGGTGGATTGAAGTTATTGACTTACATACATTGAATCATCCCTGCATCTCTAGGAACAAGCTAAATTACTTAATCATGATATACAATCATGTTGATGTGTTCTTGAATTCTGTTTGCAATTATTTTAATGAGAAGTTGTGAATCAATGTTCATCAATGATACCGATTGACCTATAATTTTATCTTTCCTTGGATATTTGTCTAGTTTTGATATCAGGTTGATATTAGTTTTGTAGTAACATTTGGAAATGTTCCTTTACTTTCTAATTAACTGAATAATCTAACAAATATTGATGTTACCTAATCTTTGAATTCTCTACTGAATTGATCTGGTCTTGGACTTTTTTCAGTTTTAAATTAATCCATCTATGCCTTTGAATGTTATGATTCTATTTAAATTATTTATTTAATATTGAGATAGACTGGGTATAAATAGTAAAGAAAGAAGTCAAAGTATCCTTGTCCACAGATGATATTTTATATAAATAAATGACCCAAAATCTTCACAGTGAAATTTCTACAGTGTTGATGGAGCCCGCTTGTTGGTTACTGGCTGCTTATCCCTGAAATAATCAAATATTATTTAAATTTCTCTTTGGCCCATTAGCTTTAGCTTCTTATTAGCTAACTCTTACATCTTAATTTAGCCCATCTCTCTTAAGCTGTGCATCACCACCAGGTTGTGACCTACCACCAAAGTTTCAGCATAACTGTCTTCTTCAGCAGCTCCATGGCTTCTCTCTGACTCTGCCCTTCTCTTTCCCAGCATTCAGTCTAGCTTTCCCAGCCCAGTTCTGTTCCACCCTTGCCATAGGCTCAAAGGAGTTCTTTATTCATTAACCAATAAAAGCAACACACAGACAGAAGGACCTCCCACACCAATACAGTTCACAAACTCATTCATCAAAGTAGCAAGATGCAAAAGTAGAATGCAAAAATCCTTAGTTTCATGCTTCTTGCTCCACTTTCAGCAGGAAGATACTAGACTAGTCTCATGCCATCAAGACCCAAGGACTCTCCCTCTTCAGGGAGACACTAGACATACTGTAGCCCACCTCCATGCTATGCCTAAGGGCCATGAGTCCTAAAACTGTCTTTGATCCACCCCGCCTCCCATGCTAGCAGCTAGTCTTCTCTAAGAGATCTCAGATATACATTGCTAATTCCTTCAGCACCCATTCATTGTCTGAGGAAAAATTCTGGGCACCTCTTTCAGATTCTTTAAGATTGACTATGAGAGTTTTCGAACTTTACAAAAGGTCTGCTGTAACACCCAATTCTGTGTTACCCTCTTGGTACAGTTCGCGTGCCATTGTACTGTACGCAAGCCGCACAGGGGCCTGGAGATTGAAAGAACACACAAGAGACCTGGGTCATTCGAAAGGAGGTCAGCCGAATGCCATTTATTCAACCTTGGGAAGATCCCAAGGCTGTACTGTACAAGGAATTCTCCCCAGGCAGGTGGGAAATTGCCACACCCAAGATGGAGTAAACAATGCCCTACAGCTAATCACCAGGCAGGGCAGAGGGAGCACAGGAACAAACAGGAATGTTTCAGCTGGCTGACCAGAAACTGTCCTCAACATGAACCCCAGGAGCAGGGGTAGACCCCGGCCCTACAGTCTGCTCCTAAAATTAAAAACACCACTTAGATTTAACTAACTAAGCAAGGATCACTTCTGATACTCCATTCAAACATAAACACTGAGTTACCCCAAAACTGAACCCCACATTACATACAGGTTGTCAATATTGGAGCAACAGGAAACAAATCTTTAAATACCCATTCAATAAAAGAAAGAGAAGATTTCCATGTCAAGAAACACTACCAAAAATGTAATTCCTGGTAAATGCATAGGTCCTGTCTTAGTTTTTAATTGCTGTGAAGAGCCACCATGATAACAACAACTCTTTCTTTCTTTAACCTCAGTTTATTGACAATACATATACTACACACTGTTGAATTTACAACTTTTTTCATTTTTTCCTTTTTTAAAAAAGAAAACAAACTATCTTTTTTCATTTTACATACCAATACCAGTTCCCACTCCCTCTCCTCCTCCCACTCTTCCACCTACTATCTCACCTCACCCCCATCCACTACTCAGACAGGGTAAGGCACATTGATTTGGGGAAGTTCCAAGGCCTTTCCTTCTATATTTAGGCTGAGCAAGGTATCCATAAAAAAGAATAGGTTCCAAAAAAGCTAGTACACACAGTAGGGATAAATTCTTGTGCCACTTCCAGTAGCCCCACAGTATGCCCCAGCCATAGAACTGTCACCCTCATTCAGAGGGACTAGTTTGGACCTAAATTGTTTCCTTCCATGTATGGCTGGACTTGGCAAGGTCCCATTTGCTCAGGTACACTGTTTCAGTTGGTGAACCCATCATGGTCTTGACCTCTTCACTCATATTCTCACTTCTCCCACTCATCAATTGGACTTTGGAAACTCAGTCTTGTGTTCCAATGCAAGTCTCCACTTCTGCTTCCATCAGTTGCTGGATGAAGGTTCTATGGTGATATTTAAAATATGCATCAGTCTAACTAAAGGGCAAGGCCAGTTCAGGCATCCTATCCTCTATTGCTTATGATCTTAGCTAGGGTCATGCTTGTGGATTTCTGGGAATTTCTCTAGAGCCAGGTTTCTTGCTAACCTCTCAATGGCTCCTTTAATTAAAATATCTCTTTCCGTGCTCTCATCTCTGTCTCTTGTCCATCTTGACTATCATGTTCCCACAAGTTCTCCTTACACCTCCCCTTCTCCTCTTGTCTTCCCCTTCTGACCTCCATACTATCCCCACCCACATGCTCCCAATTTTGTTAGGCAATCTTGTCTATTTCCCCTTTCCAGGTGGATCTATGCATGCTTTTCTTAGGGTTCACCATGTTACTTAATTTCTCTATGATCATGACCTGTAGGTTCAGTACCCTTTGCTTTACAGGTAGTATCCACTAATACATGAGTATATACCATATTCATCTATCAGGGGCTGGGTTACCTCATTCAGAATGCTTTTTTTCTAGTTCCATCCATTTTCATGCAAATTTCAAGATGTCATTTTTTTTAACCACTGCATACTACTCTAATGTGTAAATATGCCACATTTACTTTATCCATTCTTCAGTTGAGTGGCATCTAGGTTGTTTTCAGGTTCTGGCTATTACAAATATTGCTACTATAAACATAGTTGAACAAATGTCCTTGTAGTATGATTTAACATCTTTTGGGTATATGCCCAAAAATTGCTAAGTCCTGAGGTAGACTGATTCCCAATTTTCTGAGAAACTGCCATACTGATTTCCAAAGTTGTTGTACAAGTTTGCACTCCCACCAGCAATTGAGGAGTGTTCCCCTTACTCCACATTCTCTCCAGCATAAGTTATCATTGATGTTTTTGATCTTAGCTGTTCTGACTGGTGTAAGATGGTATCCCAGAGTTGTTTTGATTTGCATTTCCCTGATGGCTAAGGATATTGTACATTTCCTTAAGTGTTTAATACCTGTACTCCTCAAAGTATCCACATAATAGAAACAGAAGGAACATTGTCAAACTCATTTTATGAGGCTACAGTAACCCTGATATGAAAACCATACAAAGACTCAACCAAGAAATAGAATTACAGACCAATTTCACTCATGAACATAGATGCAAAAATACTCAATAAAATACTGGCAAACAGAATCCAAGAACACATCAAAAAATCATCCACTATGATCAAGTTGACTTTATCCCAGAGATGCAGGGCTGATTCAAAGTATGAAAATCTATCAATGTAATCTACCATATAAATAAACCGAAAGAAAAAAAAAACCATATGATAATCTTATTAGATGTCAAAAATCATTCAACAAAATCCAATACCCTTTCATGATAAAGGTGTTGGAGAGATCAGGAATACAAGGAACATATCTAAACATAATAAAAGAAATATACTGGAAGACAACAGCCAATATCAAATTAAATGGAGAGAAACTCAAAGTGTTCCCCTAAAATCAGGAACAAGACAAGGCTGTCCATTCTCTCCATATCTATTCAACATAGTTCTTGAAGTTCTGGCAAGAGCAATAAGACAACAAAAGGAGATGAAGGGGATTCAAATTGGAAAGAGAAAAGTCAAACTTTTGTTATTCACAGATGATATGATAGTATACATAAGTGACCCCAAACAATCTACTAGGGAACTTCTACAGCTGATAAAAACCTTCAGTGATGTGGCAGGATAAAAGATTAACTAAAACAAAAATCAATAAGCCTCCTATATACAAATGATGAAGAAACTGAGAAAGAAATCATAGAAACATCACCCTTCAAAATACCCAGAAATAACATAAGTTATTGTGGGCTAAAACTAACCAAAGAAGTGGAAGATATTTTTGACAAGAACTTTAAGTCTTTGCAAAAAGAAATTGAAGAAGATGCCAGAAAATGGAAAGATCTCCTATGCTCTTGGATAGGGAGGATCAACATAATAAAAATGGCTCTCCTACCAAAAGCAGTCTATAGATTCAATGCAATCCTCATTAAAATCTCAACACAATCTTCAAAGACCTTGAAAGAACAATAATCAAGTTCATGTGGAAAAACAAACAAAAAAAACCCAGGATAGTCAAAACAATGCTGTACAATAAAGGAACTTTCAGAGGCATCACAATCTCTGATATCATGTTCTATTATAGAGCTACAGTAATAAAAATAGCTTAGTATTGACATAAAAACAGAGAGGTTGACCAATGGAATCAATTAAAAATCCACACACTTATGAACACCTGATTTTTGACAAAGAAGCTAAAATTATATAGTGGAAAAAAGCATCTTCAACAAATGATGCTGGCATAATTGGATGTCAACAAGTAGAAGAATAAAAATAGACCCATATCTTATCTATCCCTATGCACAAAATCCAAGTCCAAATGGATTAAAGACCTCAATATAAATCTGAGCACACTGAACCTGAGAGAAGAGAAAGTGGGAAGTAGCTTTGAATGAATGGGCACAGGAGACTACTAAATAGAACACCAGTAGCACAGACACTGAGAGCAACAGTAAGTAAATGGGACCTCCTGAAACTGAGAAGCTTCTTAAGCAAAGGACATGTCAATAACATAACAGCTCTTATAAAGGAAAACATTTAATTGGAGATGGCTCACATTTCAGAGATTTAGTCCATCATTATTATGGCAGGAAGCATGGAAGCATGCAGGTAAACATGGTGCTGGAATGGTAGCTGAGAGTGATACATCTGCATCAGAAGGCAGGAGAAAGAGTGATGCTGGTTCTGACTTGAGCTTCTGAAACCTCAAAGCCTGCCTGCCCAGTGAAAAACTTCTAATAGGGCCACACACACTCCAACAATGCCATGCCTACTCATAGTGCCACTCTCTATGGGCCTATGGGACCATTTTCATTAAAACCATCACAGGTCCTGTCTCAAATACACAAACTGGAATAACCAAAAAATGTCTCTGGCAAAAATTGGTACTTCCATATTAATTTCCACCAAAAAAGTGCATGAATGACACAGATAATGAATTAAAAATAGCAATAATAAACATGGCCAAATAACTCAAAAAAGGATATGAATAGAGGGCCAATTTTGAACTGCATAGAAACTCTGTGCAAGGGAGACTTGAGGTAGCATTCTTGCTGATAGGCTTGGCAAACCAATTTGGAAGGAGGCAAACCTCTCCCATCAGTAGAGTGCCTTGCCAATGGTCAGTCCTTGAGAACACAGATGTGCACTGTAGTTCAAAGGCTCTGATTAGGTTGCGGTTTATCTTCTAATGAGGTGTTTTTACATATTATATGACAACAAGAGTTTTTCCCATAACACCGAGCTTTTTGTTTAGATTAGCTAGGGCACGAAGCTCTTGAAATTATTTGCAACCAAGTTACTAGTCTATGAAACTATTCTCATGTATTATGGGAACCTAGTTTGAATTGTGATTTGAGTATTATAAAAAGAGCACTGGCTTTGCAATAAAGTATGCAGTTGTATCTCCTAATCTGCATCCCCTGTGTCCTGATTTCTGCAGCACTACCCAGGGTCATCCATAACCAAGGAAGTTGGGGAAGTGTCCCCAACAAATGAAGACTATGAAAATTCCAACCATTGAATAAATTATTGCAAATCATCTAATAAATAAAAACAGAAGAAAAAATTAAATGAAACTTGAAATGAACATTTCATGAGTTAAAAAATCATAGGAAAGTATCACCAATATATTGGGTTATGAGAGTATCAGGTATTGAAAACAAGGTAGAGGAATTGGGTCACTCAGTCAACAAAAACTTCAAATACCCATCCCTCCCCCCAAAAAAAACTAAGAAGAAAACATTCTGGTAATTTGGGGACACTATAAAAGTTTGAAACCTATGAATATTATACATTTATAACTTTTTTATTGAAGAGATACAAATCAAAGGCAGTGGAATCATTTTAGAAGAATCTTGCATAATCTGAGGAAAAAGACACCTAAAAAGGTCAAAGAGGGATACAGAACACCAAATAGACAAGCTTGGAAAATAAATGGCCATGTAATACTACAGTCAAAACAGAAAGTTTACAGAATAAAGGATATTGAAAAGGATAGGAAAGAAAATTAAAGTCACATGTAAAGATAGGCCCATCAAAATAACAGTAGATCCTTCATTCATTATTTTGATTTCAAACTATGAAATCTAGAAGTGATTGAAGAAATATTCAATAAGTTGAAAGATCGCTGATGCTAACCTAGGTGATTATACTCTCCAAAACTATCAGGATGAAAAGAGAAATGAAATTTTTCCATGGTAAAAACAGATTTAAAGATTTACAACCACTAAAATAACTCTATAGTGTATTATAGAATTAATACTTAGCTGTAAAGAATAGGTTAAACATGCCCAAGAATTTATAAGAAACAAATAGCTATAGAACAACAAATCAAAAGATGTGTAATAGAATACCACAAAATAAAAAATGATAGGAATTAATACACATTTTCAAAAATATCTCTGAGTATATCCTACTCTTAAATTAAGAGAGACAGACTAGCTGGTTTCCTTAGAAACAGAGTCTATATATTTTTTCTTCCACTAAGAAATGTACCTCACAACTAATGATAGACATTACATTTGGGTAAAAGATGTAAAAAGTATTCTAAGATACTGAACTAATGAAAAACAGGCATATTAGGCAATAGAAGCATATTTATTTAAAAAACACAATAGGTATAGGTAGGGATTGTGGAATAACATGGAAAAATCAAATATTCAAATTGTGGGCATAGAAAAGGAGAAGAATCCCAGGTAAATGGCATAAAATTGATTTTCAGTAAGATCATAGAAGGAAACTTTCTAAAATTTAAAAAGATATACTCATTCAGATAAGAGAAACACACAGAAACAAAATATACAGTATCAAAAAAGAGCTTCCCAGGCATCTCATAATTAAACACTAAATATATACAAGTAATGACTAGTATTAAAGCTTAAAGAGGAAAAGGTGTTGTATATAAATAAAAGCCCCATCAGAATAACAACTGATTTTTCACTCAAAATTTGAAAGCCAGAAGACTCTGGAGAAATATAATCCAAGTTCTTAAATATTATGATTTAATATTTAAATATTACTAATGCCGTATTTGGACGAGAAAGAAAAAGTTTCCATGATACAAACAAGCTAAAAGATTTATGTCTCCCAAACCCACCATAAAAAGAATACTAGAATAAATTCTATAGATCAAAGAGAGAAATAAGCACAGCCAAGAGTCTAGAAAGAAAACAAACATATCTATAATTACTAAAACACAGAATACAGCTAAGAAGACAAACAGAAAAAAAAAACATAAAATTGCAGCAATCATTACACACCTTTAAATAATTACTTTAAATATTAATATTCCCAACTACTCAATGAATGGATTAAAAGACAAAATTCATATTTCTGTTGTCAACTAAATACATAGTTTTAAGGACAGTCTTAAGAATTAATTCCTCCCTATATATAGAAAGGAGATTTACATGATTTAGTGGCCTACAGACTATAGTCCAGCTAATCCAAAAGTTGTTAGTTATCAACAAAAAGACCAAGAAACCAGTAGTTGCTCAGTCCACAAAGTTGAGTGTCTCAACTGATCTTGCATATACATTGGAGTACCAGTGAATTAGGCTATAATGCCAGTCAAGCAATGGACTTGCTAGCAAGGCAGGGCCAAGCAAGCAAAGAGAAAAAGCTTTCCTTCTTTCATGCCTTTATATAGGCTTCCAGAAGACTGTGGCCCAGATTAAAGGTGTATCCAGTCTCACCACATAGGTTAAAGGTTTGTGTCTTCCTACCTCAAAGGTATAAGTGGCTCTACCCAGTTTATGTTGGAAAGGATGTAGAGTAAGGGGAATATTCCTATACTGCTGATAGAGTGCAAACTTGTACAGTTACTTTGGAAATTTACCAATTTCTTAGAAATTGGCAGTTTCTTAGAAAATTGGGAGTCAATCTTCCTCAAGATCCTGCTACACAAATTTTAGGGATATACCCAATGAATGCACAACATACCTCAAGGACACTTGTTCAGCTATGTTCAGAGCAGCATTATTCATTATGGCTAGAACCTGAAAACAGCTTAGACGACCCTCAACCAAAGAATGGATAAGGAAAATGTGGTACATTTATATGATGGAGTACTACTAAACTGTAAAATAAGATGACCTCATGAAATTTGCAGGTAAATGGATGGAACGGGAAAAAAATCATTCTGATTGAGGTAACCCAGGCCCAGAAAGACAAACACAGTATAAACCCACTCATAGGTGGTTATTTTGAATAAAAGATAGGATAACCAACCTTAAATCCGCAGCCACAGAGAGGCTAGATAACAAGGAAGTTCCAAAGAGGGATGCATGTACTTCCCTGGGAAGGGGAATAAAGACATCTCCTGGGTAAACTGGGAGCCAGGGTTAGGGGGATAGAGGAATGGGAACTAGACAGAACAGGCTGGGTGGGCAGGTGTGGGAGGGAAGTTGGAGGCAGGTTGGAGGGGGAGAGTCACAAAAGAGATGTCTTCGTAGTGGGGATCATTTCAGGTTTAGGGAGAAACTTGGTGCCAGGAAAAGACCCAGGAACCCACAAGAATGACCCTGACTAAGATTCCTAGCAATAGCAGAGAAGGTGCCTGAACTGGCAATCTACTATAAGCAGATTAAGACTTCCCTAATTGCCATCAGAGATACTCTATTAAATAACTGATATAAGCAGAGGCAGGGATCTACAAACAAATACTGTGCTGAGTTCTGAGAGCTGAAGAAAGGGAGAAGGGATTGTACCAGTCAGGGGGATCATGAATGGGGAACCAATAGCGACCTGAGATCATGGGGAAGCTCACGGGCACTAGCCCAACAGTCAGGAAGCCTGCATGGGACCAACGTTGGCCCTCTGCATGTGTGTGACAATAGTGTAGTTTTGTCTCTTAGTAGGGTTTCTAACAGAGAGTAGGACTTGTCCCTGGCACTTAGCTGGATTTGGTAACCTATTCCCAGTGCTGGATTACCTGGCCACTTCTTGATGTAAAGAAAGGATCTCAGTCTTGCTTCAACATGATGGCACATGCTTTGTGCAAGCTCATAGAAGATAGGTCTTCCTGTCCCTTTCTAAATGAAGATGGAAGAGTTGATGGGGGTTAGAGGTAGATGGAATAGAGGTGTATTGTAGACAGAGGCTGTTTGTTCGATCCCAGCCATCCAGACCTAAAATAATGACACAGAAACTATATTAATTACAACACTGCTTTATTTATTAGCTTGGGCTTCTTATTAACTAACTCTTACATCTTAAATTAACCCATTTCTATTATTTTGTGGTAGTATTATTTTACTATGAGGCTCATTGTTTACTGGAAAGGTTCCTGGGGCATCTGTCTTCTTCAGCAACTACATGGTTTTTCTCAGACTCTGCCCACTCTCTCTATATATCAGATTTCCCTTCTGGCTATATTGTGCCCTGCTATAGGCCCAAAGCAGATTCTTTATTAACCAATGGTAATAAAACATATTCACAGACTACAAAGGGGAATTCAACAACACCTACCCTTTTCTGTATAAATAAAAAGGAAAGGTGTAACTTTAACATAGCAAGATTACATACAACAAAACAGTTATTGAGCAAGGATTATAGTGACAATATTTAGGACATTTACATTTGGCAAATTAAGGAAAATACTCTATCATCAATCCTATCTTTGTGAGTCTAAAGTTTTATATCTATGTTATCTGTTATAATTATAGCCATTTTTCTTCAATTCCATCAAAGACTCCAGAAGGAAATAATATTACCAAAGTTAAGAGGAAGTACATTGTAAGAAACTTCCAAAACTCTAGAATTGACAGAGACATCTTGCTGCCTGAACAGTCACCCACAGTTCTTCTGTAACATTGGGGCAGCTGTCTTCAGCCTACAGGCCCATAGTATTTGGCAGACTTTTCCATGAAGCAGGAAATTTCAAAGATTGTTCAGCCTATATTGGCAGTTTGTCAGTCACTTTCTTCTTTGTTCTGAAAAATGTCTGGCAGACTCTTTCATGAACCAGGAACCCTGAAGGACTGCCTCACCTTCTTTAGGCAATATTAGCAGTCATTTTTCTGTGTGTCCTGCATGTCCAGTCTATATAGCATAACATCAAACAGTCCAGGCAAGAGCAGTTTCTTGCCCAAAAGGCTAGCAGATACCATAAGGAGCCTCTTCGATGCCCATCTTTCTCTTGAGGTAGACTGGTGCTGCCAGGAACAGATGTATCTCATTGTCATAAAAACTCCTAACTTCTTAAAAAATTTTAAATGCCATATTCTGTAGTCTTTGAAAGATCTGAAGAAAACCTATCTAACTGAAATATATCTCTATATATCTAGAAAACCTAACTAACATGACTACAAGCCTGAATATTATAGATGACTATATATTAACCTATATTTCTATATTATGCATTACATTTTTGATGAGTTGCAGAAACATAATCCTTTAATCAAGAGCAGAAATATACATATAACAAAATTGACCTTAAATTTGTATCAATAAACCAAGATCTATACAAATGCAAAGTATTCATCTCTATATCATATCCCCCTTTAAATGCAAACAAATATTTATAAACAATCATTAAGGGAATTTGGGCATTGTTTTCAAGACTACTTCTTGCTGATTGGGGACATTGTTAACCAGGTCTTACATGTGGTATCCTGTGTGGTAGGTTCATCTCAGCCAACAGTCCTGAAGCTGTCATGGATGTTGGACCCTCTGGGCCATTGCTTCAGGGGGTCTGATTTGATCAAAGCATATTAGCCTGGAAGGAATCTACATGTTCTCATCTTCTGTGGAAACAAAAGGCCAACCTCTTTTCCCAAACAACATATTCTTAGACTCAAATTTTGAAGTCAAGATACCTTTGAAATATACATGTTGGTTTAGCATAACAGCCTGCACAATGAAATATCTCTCTGTACTTAGCTCATTCACAGTCAAAAACTTTAATGAAAACACAATAATATACCCAACTTAGAATCTCTGTGTATTTTCCAACTCTATATGGCTTATTTTTCTTTACTCCTTTAATCTATGACTTTCTGTACTGTTTCTTTAAAACCTTTGCTGTATATTCTTAAAATGATTTACTTCTTTATATCTATACTCTTTTTCTTCTTTCTCCCAAGCCTACGTACATTTTTTTAAACACACTGTGTCTCATTCAGAGGTCTTTTATGTATGAATCTGTCCTATTGTGTATATGAAATCCTTTTCTGAGAAAACATATTTTTAAATGGTAAGCAGTGTGATCACCATGGCTATGGATATTGACTGACTCTCTCAGCCTTTTAACATGGTAGAGGTAATTTACCATCAGCTTTGGGACTATGGGCAGGGGGATAAGCAATTGGCCCATGCTGCCACCAAGTAACTTGCAGCACAGTGCTCCTAAACCACATTCAAGTGCTCAGCTTCCTGAAAGAGCCAGAGTTTTTACTGCTGGCATGAACCAGGAAACCACCATTTCTTATGATGGATCAGTAAGCCTTTTCTTAAAGGAGCCGTGGTGCCCCTGCTCACCACCAGCCAACGGAGCCAATCTGAAAATAAGTGGCTACAAAGAAGCTGTTCATAACTTTATTCTTTTGTGACTAGAATTCCTTCCCAAGCTCTCTCGGTTTTTATGTGGATGTAGTTGCCCACGTTGTTGCCAATTTGTAGACAGAGGCTGTTCATTTGTTCCCAGCTGCCCAGACCTGAAACAACTACAAAAAAACTATATTAATTTCAACACTGCTTGGCCTATTAGCTTAGGTTTCTTATTAACTAACTCTTACATCTTCACTTAACCAATTTCTATTATTTTATATTTTACTATGAGGCTCATGGTTTACTGGAAAGGTTCCCAGGGTCTGCCTCCTTTGACGGCTACATGGCATCTCTGTGACTCTGTCTGTATATCAGATTTCCCACCTGGCTATATTGTGCCCTGCTATAGGCCCAAAGAAGCTTCTTTATTAACCAGTGGCAATAAAGGATATTCACAGCCCACAGAGGAGAATCCCACATCAGAGTACCTCCTGATCTTTGTACATAATCTTTCTTACCTCCACTGAGGAGGAACGATTCAGTTTCCCATGGCATCTAAATTACTCACTCTAAGATTGTTGTTATTCATTTTTTAGTCTGTTGAATTAAGGGCATTAGAGCCCAAAGTGACCAGGGGAATTTTGAGCTTTGAATTCAATGGAAAGTTTGTTTTGGCTCCTGGAAGGAGCACTCCTACTTCTGGAATCAAAATTTACAGGCCAGCAGAATTTAATTTCCAGGGAACAGGAAGCAAAAGTTTCCTAATGAGTCATTAGTGTGATATTGAGTAGAAACATTTCTATTTCCACTCCTTAATTTCTAGATCCTAGCTATGGAAGAGTTCTTGTATGCCTGATTTCAGAAAAACTTTTCTACTAGATTTAAAGACACAGATTAATACTGAACAAATAACAGTCAGTGATTTTAAAACCCTACTGTCTGCACTTGACAGGTCATCTAGGCAAGATTGTGGGAGAGAGAGAGATAAGCAGAGAAAGAGTGTGCTCACATGTGCACGAGAGAGAGAGTAAATGACATCATACTTCAAATGGACCTAACAAATATCTATAGAATTTTCCTCCTGAACACTAAATAATACACATTCTACTCAATAGTACACCTAAGCTTCTCTAAAACATTAAAATAGACGACATCCTGGAACATTAAACAAATTATTATTATTTCTTCATACTAGAAAGTGAAAACTCCTCCAATTATTATGGATTGTTTGAATTAACATCAGAAAAATGACAGGTCTACCAACAGCAATTTATACATTTAATGCAATACCAATCAAAATACTAATGTCATTATTCTTAGAAACAGAAAAAAAAACAAAATTTATATAAAGTCAAAAATAATTCCATATAGGCAAAGAAATCCTGCCCCCCCAAAAAAACCAAAAAGAACAAACAAGAAAACAAACAAACAAACAAACAAACAAAATCACTGGAAGGATTACCATTCCAGATTTCAATATATAATATAGAGGTAGAGTAATAAAACCTTTATAGTACTGGCACAAAAATTGGCATGTAGACCAGTGGTACAAAATAGAAGATTTATGCCATATGCCACTATAGCTAACTGATATTTGACAAGGTTTCTCACATGTGTACTGGAGAAAAGGTGGCATCAACAAACTTTGTTGGAAGAATTGGCTATTCACATGTAGAAGAATCAAATGAGACCCATATCTATCACCCCTCACAAAAAACTAATTCCAAATGAATCAAATATCTCAAAGTGAAGCCTGAAATGCTAAAATTACAAGATGAAAGCATATGTAGTACTTTACAAAGTTAATAAAATTCTTTCTGCCAAAGATTGACAAGTGGGACCTTATAAAACTAAAAGGATTCCTTATAGGTAAGGAAAAATATCAGGTTATATGTAACATCTAGACTGGGAGGAGAACCTTGCCAGCTATACATCCAGCAGATAATTAGTATTATATTTATGTATGAATACATCCATATATGTATATACATACACATATTCAAAGAAACAAGATTTCAAAAATAACAACTAAATTTGGTTTTGATTCTGAAAAGAGAGTCTACAATGATGAAATAATAATTACTAAGAGATATCTCAAAAAGTATTTATTATTCATAGCAATTTGGGCAATAAAAATGAGAATAACTCATATTTTACTACACCCAATCAGATGACTATGATCTACAAAACAAATTTCAAATGTCTGAATAGAAAGTAGAAAAACAGAACCTTTTATTTACAGTTGATGGGATTTCAAACTGTATAGCGACTCTGAGAATCAATGTGGAGAATATGGAGAATTCTCAAAATACAAAACACTATTCTGAGTGAGATGACACAGATCCAAAAAGATGAATATGGTATGTATTCACTCATTAGTGGACTCTAGCCATAAACAAAGGACATTGAGCCTATAGTTCACAAGCCTAGAGAATACAAATAATAATGTAAATCCAAAGAAAAACATATAGAGATCCTCCTGGAAATTGGAAGCAGACAAGATCATCAGTTGGGAGCATGGGGGTGGCGGTGAGGTGGGAAAAGGGGAGAAGGGAAGAGAGAAGTGAGAAGGGAAGGATTGGTGAGAGCTTGGGGGAGTGGGATGGTTGAGATGGAGGAAGGGCGGATATAGGAGCAGGGAAGAAGATATCTTAATTAAGGGAGCCATTTTAGGGTTGGCAAGAGATTTGGCTCTAGAGGGGTTCCCAGGTGTCCATGGGGATGTCCCCAGCTAGGACCCTGGGCAGTGGAGGAGAGGGTGCCTGAACTGGCCTTGGCCCATAGTCACACTGATGAATATCTCGAATATCATCATAGAACCTTCATCTGGTGTTGGATGGAGTCAGAGACAGAGATCCACATTGGAGCACTAGACTGAGCTCCCAAGGACCAGTCAAAGAGCAGAAGGAGGGAAAAGATGAGCAAGGAAGTCAGGACAACTAGAAGGAAGTTAGGTCCGCGAGGGGTTGGTCCACCCACTGAGACAGTGTGCCTGATCTAATGGGAGCTCACCAAATCCAGCTGGACTGGGACCGAATGAGCATTGTGATCAAACCGGACTCTCTGAATGTGGCTGACAATGGGGGCTGACTGAGAAGCCATTGATAATGGCACTGGGATTTGTTTCTACTGCATGTACTGGGTTTTTGGGACCCTAGTCTGTTTGGATGCACAGCTTCCTAGGCCTGGATGGCTGGTGGGGGGGAGGGTCTTGGACTTCCCACAGGGCAAAGTACCCTGCCCTCTCTTAAGGATGGAGGGGAAGGGAGGGAGCAAGAGGGGAAAAACCTGAAGCATTTCTACTAAAATTAGATACAAGAAAATAAAATTCACTGTCTTCAATCTTCAGAAATCCTGGCTAGGGCAATACATTAATTGAAGGAAACAAAGGGAGTGCACATAGAAAAGAAAGCAGTTGAAGTATCTTTGTCATGTGTGATGGGATTCAATCCTTAAAAGGACCTAAGGAATCCAACAAAAATTCTTACATATGATAAATATATTCGTCAAAGTAGAGGATGCAATGTAAAAAGAACAAAAAAAAACCAGATATTCATACACATGGATAACATAGATACTGTGAAGGAAATCAAGTGAAATATACCAGTAAAACAATCCTAAAATTCATGTAATAAAATCTAACCATGTAGGTGAAAGATGCATAACAATGAAAACTTAATGAAATTGAAACCAAAGACCAAAGAAAATACCACACCTTCCTCCCCTTTCCTTGGTATTGCCATTCATCCTCCATTAAGTCTTGCCCCAACTACTTGTCCCATTTCTCTCCTCTTAGAACCTGTATCTTCCTTTTCAAGAGTTGTAAAATACATAACAAAGTACACAGTACCAGTTATAAGAAAATAATTGTATTTGTAGATCAGGACTATCCAAGTGGCTTACAAGGTAAGATACTTCTGATGAACTGCCCAGAAATTGAAGATAAGTCACCATTGCTGAATACATTGTGCATTTCAGACATAGCTTGGAGGTTTCAAGATGGATGTTTCCTGAAAGTATCTTCCCTGAGGATGAGCTTTCATAATACTGGAAGGTGCTTTAAAGTTGCCAAGGAATAAAACAATCAACAGACATTTCAAGCTCTTATGCTTGTGAATCTCTACAATGTCAAGCATGGAAGATATCCTTAGAGATACAGTAGTGGAACTTGTATCTTGGTGGTAGAAAGCAGCTGTAAAATTGGACTTAAGGCCTATTCAGTAAGAGGAAATTCATGTCTGGCACTATAAATCTAGCCAAGTCTCTATGTGTGGTGAGCCAGGTAACCTAGAGAAGAACATACTAGTGACACTCTCATAAACCAGGAAAATTTCTGACTATATTTACATATTTATCCTTATAACCATAGAGAAGTTTCCCTCTTACCCCTCATGAAGAAAGCAAATGGAGACCATCACAGAAACCCACAACTAGTAAAAATGCTAAAATCAACTTCTTGTAGGGTGCCCAACCCCAAATTATAAATCTAAATGCTACTGCTATACCTAGGACTTAAAAGGCATTTGTGGAATTGATAACAGAAAGAATGCAATATACAGAATACCAGTACCAGGGCTGTGAGACTGTTTTCTATACATTACAGAGAAGCTGGACCAATTGCATGAGCAAGACCTAAACAATGTCATCAGCTGACATCCACAGTGGATGCAAAGAGTCACAAACAGCCTCATCACCAGATGAAGAACAGCCTAACAGTTTATGACTGCAGAGAGGGGAAATTAGTTTTCCCATGGAATGAGCCCCTAAATAGTTGTCAAGTGGTCAGCTTAAATGACTTAAACATGTGAAAAATGCTAAGTGGTCTCAGCAGGGAAAAAGCAGCCATAGAAGAGAGGGTGAGAGAGGGTGGCAAGAAGGGTACAGAAGAGGGTGGAGGGAGGAGAGATGATGTAAATACATTGTACATATGTGAAAAAGAAATTAATTAATTAAAATAAAATATTTGAAATGAAAAAACCATGAAAAGGAAGTAGGCAAAAAAGAGTCAGAAAATCTAATGAGTCAAACTTTAAAATTATCTCATTGAGCTTAAATATGAAATAGAATAACTGAAATGAAAAATTAATTTCTTAGAGTAATAGGGTGTCTACCAGGGCTTGGTGGTACACTGTAATCCATATTCTGGAGGTAGAGGTAGAAGGATTGAAAGATGAAGGTGAAGGTCACACTCAGCTGAAAAACAAGGCTGAAGACAGCTGGGATCATGAGACTACAAAGAAATATTACAGTGTTCAAAAGAAATTTGAAGACTAAAACTGTTTTCTCCAAGAGTCTGTGATATGAAAGCATGTTCCTTTCTTTTCTCCATGGATAGAATCTCCGATTTTACATTTCCTCCCAGACTCACAGATAAATGCCAACTGCATTTCCTATAGGCCAAGCAGTCCATGGGCATCCACAGTATATTATATCCATCTGTGTTCTATATGTTGTCCCTTGGGCTGCATCACAGAGGTGCGAGTGTCTTGGATACTTAATGACTCTCTCTCTCTCTCTCTCTCTCTCTCTCTCTCTCTCTCTCCCTCTCTCTCTCTCTCCATTTATCTATCTATTATCTCTCTCTCTCTCTCTCTCTCTCTCTCTCTCTCTCTCTCTATCTGGTGTGGGAAGTCCTTCTGTACATGTGTTCCTTTTATTGGTTAGTGAACAAATCTGTTTCAGCCAGTGGCTTAGCAGAATATAGCAAGGTGGGAATAGAGGAGAAAAGAAGGCAGAATCAGGGAGATGCCATGTAGCTGCCACAGGAGATAGACATACTGGAACCTTGCCTGTAAGCCACAGTCACGTGGGATACACAGATTAATAAAAATGGGATATTTTAAGATATAAGAGCTAGCTAAAATGACACTTAAGCAATTGGCTAAACAGTATTGCAAATACTATAGTTTCTATGTGATTATTTAAGTTCTAAGCAGCCGGATAACAAATGAGCAGCCTCTGACAACTATCTATCTATCTATCTATCTCTCTCTCTATCTATCTATCGATCGATCCATCTACCTCTCAACCCTTTCTCTCTCTCTTTTACTCAATCAGACATTAACTCTTTAGGCTCTATTCATTACTTCTCAGACTAGAACTTACACAGATTACAGAAAATTTGCTCTATACATTTTTATGCGATTATTATCTTTAGTATGAGATAAAACTTTTGTTGTTACTTTTGGGGTTCTCTGTAACTTCTAAGCATGATTGTAGATTTCTTAAAGAGATATTTACTCTCTACATCAGTGTGGAATTAACATTTCTTTTTTTTATTTTTATTTATTTATTTTTTTACATTATTTTATTTTTTCCATTCAAAAACATAATTAAAGAAATAACATTTTTTCCTTTCTTCCCCTTCTCCTGGTTCCCTCCCGCTACCCCCCCACCCCTCCTCCCTCTCCCTTCTTCCTTGAAAGAGGGCATGGTGCCCTGCCCTGTTGGAAGTCCAAGCCCCCCTCCCCCCGCTCCCAGCCTTGGAAGGAGTGCATTCAAAAAGACTCGGTTCCCAAAACGATAATACATGCAGAAGAGATAGGTCCTGGTGTCATTGTTGTTCGGTTCTCCATCCGCCAACTTTCGCTGCCACATTCAGAGAGTCTGGTTTGTTCATATGCTCATTTAGTCCCAGTCCAGCTGGATTGGTGCGCTCCCATTAGTTCAGGCACACTGTCTCAGTAGGTGGACCAGCCCCTCACGGTCCTAACTTCCTTTCTTATCTTCTCCCACCTTCTGCTCTTCAACTGCACCTTGGGGGCTCAATCCATTGCTCTGATGTGAATGTGGGTCTCTGTCTCTATCTCCATCCATCGGATGAAATTT
>PVIU01006884.1:0-97113 GCA_004026605.1 Ondatra zibethicus
TAGGCCAGGAGGGATGGGGGTGGGCCTTGGACTTCCAACAGGGCAGGGCACCATGCCCTCTTTCAAGGAAGAAGGGGGAGGGAGGAGGGGTGGGGGGGTAGTGGGAGGGGACAGGGAGAAGGGGAAGAAAGGAAAAAAATTATTTCTTTAATTATGTTCTTGAATGGAAAAAATAAAACAAAACAATGTATGGAAAAAATAAATAAAAAAAAAGAAAACCCCCCCCAAAAAAAATCCTCCATCTCAATGAGACTTATAACCCAGCACCACACCCCACAGAGGAAAGACCACAGAATATGGCCTCCCCCTTTTGCCTGAGTTCATCACCACCTCCTACCCCATCAACACAATGGTCCCAGCTCTCCCAGCACCTGAAGTGCACTGGACTGACATCTCAGTCCTTTCTGTTTGTCCACCTCTTCCTCTTAAATGTTCCTCCTCTTCAATGAGTGGATTCCTACCTATCTAGTCCAACTGCAGCTGTACCCCTACAATCTCCCTGACTCCTATCACATGTCCTCTCCTGGCTCATAGGGAGTGCTCCCTCCTGGGTCTCTATGAAAGTCATCACGGGTAAATGTGACAGACAGATCCCATGTATGGCTTCATTGTATTATATGCTATCTCATGAGACTGTAAGGCAGAGATCACAATGTTCTATTTATTTTTCTATGTTTAGTCCTTATACAATATCTGACCCATAGGTCATTCACTAAGTAGTCTTTAAGAATGACACAAGTTGGTCACTTGTTCAGGTGTTTTGCATGTTTAACACACATGCCACTTTACAGTGCGGAGGACATAGAAGTGTGTTCAGATAACATGCGCCAGAAACCAGTGTGCAGCAAAGGCATTAAATACACAAAGAGGTGACTTTAAATAGCCAGGGCTTCAGTTCCTCTCCATCTGCCCTGCTCTACCGGTGGAAGCAGCTTTATCTTTTCCTTTTATATTTTACCCATTAAATTACAGTTCTGGAAGGGCAACTGCTATAAATTTTATTAGCTCAAATCAAAACCCCAGGAACTCAAAATGGAATGCTAAATGAGAGGCTTTGATGTAAGAGGCCCTGGGAAAGGGTAAGGGAGAAAATGGCAGAGCAAAAAAAAAAATGGGTCAAAACAGTCAATGGGAAAAATTGAGAAAACAGCCAAACATAAGCTTTTTGCACAGAGGAAACCTCTTCTCCAGCAGCTGCATAGGAAGGAGGAACATGAAACAGTTATTAACGTTGCACATTTTCAGAATCATTTGGCAAAACACCGCTTGGCTTGCCTCCTAGTGTTGAGGCCCTGCTGGCTGCTTCAGAGTGCACAGGCTTGCTAAGGGCCAGCTCCTATGTCAGACAGCACGGGGCCTGTAGCAATGTTAAGACATCTCCACTATCCAATATTTCCTTGGTGTCTGTGGTCATTTTAAAGTTCCAATTCATTTCCAATTATATAAGGCACTAAGATACATGGATTAAGTACTTGGCTGCAATTATGAGGGAAGGAAGAGAGTATTAAAAGAGCAATTCCAGTGAGGTGAAAGATTCCAGGCTAGTTAAGAATTAAAAGAATAATGTTTGGTGTGCATCTATATTTTAACATGGTTCTCTTTAATTCCTTCTCCTTTAACTTCATTTTAAATTAGGAATAAATGACCCTGAGATGTCTGGTGTCGATTATATACATCCTCCTAGCCATTTGTCATCTCTCCAATCCCCTTACCTACCCATCTCATCCATCCACCCATTCATCCATCCACCCACTTAGCAACCCATTCATCCGCCACTTATTCTCCCATCCATCCACCCAGCAACTCATCCATTCATCCACCCACTACTATCCAACATCCATCCATCCACCATCCATCCACCATCCATCCATCCATCCATCCATATCCCATCTATCCATCATCCATCCATCCATCCATCCATATCCCATCCATCCATCCATATCCCATCCATCCATCCATCCATCCATATCCCATCCATCCATCCATCCATCCATATCCCATCCATCCATCCATCCATCCATATCCCATCCATCCATCCATATCCCATCCATCCATCCATCCATCCATCCATATCCCATCCATCCATTCATCCATCCATATCTCATCTATCCATCCATCCATACCCCATCCATCCATCCATCCATATCTCATCCATCCATCCATTCATCCATCCATATCCCATCCATCCATTCATCCATCCATATCTCATCCATCCATCCATCCATATCCCATCCATTCATCCATCCATATCCCATCTATCCATCCATCCGTATCCCATCCATTCATCCATATCCCAAACATCCATCCATATCCCATCCATCCATCCATATCCCATCTATCCATCCATCCATATCCCATCCATCCATATCCTATCCATCCATCCATATCCCATCCATCCATCCATCCATCCGTATCCCATCCATTCATCCATATCCCAAACATCCATCCATATCCCATCCATCCGTTCATCCATCCATATCCCATCCATTCATCCATCCATATCCCATCCATCCATCCATCCTCTCACCCTGTCCATCAATACATCCTTGATGTCCACTATGAGTATGGACCTACTGTTGAGTATTAGGCATTGTGTTTAATCCTTGAATGAAAAAAATACTTCCTGACATAAAAAAAAGTTATAGCTCAGGACAAAACAAAATTCCCCATGAAGTATCTTTTCTTTTCCATATCCAGTCTCCAGGACATAGTCAAGTTTTCTGTTTTGATGGTCTTTCATATAATCATAGTGGAAAAGTTACACAGGTAAGTTAAGGCATGTTTTTCTTCCCATAGTCATCCTATCTGCACATCTCCATGGATTACAAAGCCATGGGAATTTTATTTCTGTCTCTACTACTTACTGCTGGAACTGATTTTACCAAACAGTGGGGAGACATGAAGAACTCCTGCTTGTGATGCTTAATTTTGATTGTCAACTAGGAGCAAGTGATTGTCACTAAGGATACAAGCCTCTGGGAGTGACTATGAGGGGTTATTCTTCCTCTTCCTCCTCCCTTCTCCTACTCCTCTTTTTCTTCTGTGTGTGTGTGGGAGGAGCGTAAATTAGGCCAACTGAAATGGCCTGAATGTGACCAGCTACCTCATGTCACAATAACTTCCCTGCCACGATGGACTGTGTCCCCTGGAACTGTGATCCAAACAAACCTTCTCTTCTTACCCAAATTGTTTTTGTTAGGTATTTTGCCAAAGCAATGAGACAATTGACTGCTATCCTAATCTTAAAATGAAATGACCACTAGGTGGCACTTGAGATTGTTAGTAACTTTCTGCCTAGTTAAGTTTCTCTGGTTTTCCTGTGTTCTGCCTGCCCCAGCTCCAGGTCTGCCTACCAGGGCTGCACACTCGGATACTCAGATCACCTATCTTATTCTAAGATGTCCTGGGAAATTGTACACACTTCCTTAGCTTAATTCCCTACTGTAAACTGGTGGGTTCCGGATCCCCTCTCTAATTGAGGTCTCTTCCCCTAACACCAGTTCCATATCCCAAGTGTTATAAAACAGCCCCTCCTCGGTGCCCCCCTGGATGTCGCCAACACCACACACCTGAAACCAGAACCCCACAACCTGTACTGATCTACTTTGGCAGCCCTGGCCCCATTCCTAATTTTCCTGTGCTCAAGCCTGAGTCCAAACATTTAAGCCTGGTCACTGTCTCTCTCAGTGACAACCATCTCCAGCTGCCTAACTGAAACCAAGAACAAGTCCTGCTCCAGTAGCTTTAGTCCTTCATTTCAGCCCCATTTTTTAGAGGCCATATAGCTCAGAAGTGCTCCCCACTTTCTGTGCCGCAGAAGGTACCCAAACATGTAGATCTCAACGGTATCTATCAGGTGCACCAGGGGCTACTTTTGTCTGTGTCAAATCAACTGAAACCTCCCGCCTTTCACTTAGTTCTGTGAAAGAGTCTGATGGATGACCTTTGACCTCAGGGGCTGGAAACTTCACCCTTAGAGCACATTAACACAGCCATTTAAGAAACAAACAAACAAAGAAACCATGCTCCTCTGAAGAACCCTGCACCGCTGACCTCTCTTACCCCTGTGCTTCATACAGTCCATCCTGCTGCTTCTTCCTGTAAACATTCCTGCTCTGTCCTCAGAGTGGGAGCTGAGCCTTCGTGTTCCCACAGCTCTATATCTGGCCACCCAGTGAGCAATTCTTCTGTGAAATGTGTAGCCTTGATGACTGGTCTATGGGGCAGCAGGCAGAATGGGCTTTGTGTGAAAACATTTCCATCTTCTTCCACGTGACCCTATCAACCACTCCTATCTGGAGCCACATTCTCATGGTGACCACATTGCAGGCTACTCAGAATCAATTTCTCTCTACACATGGACTGGTGAAAGGGGAGAATTGGGTAGCCTTTCTCAGGCAGTGTGTGTGTGTGTGCGCGCGCGCACGTGCGTACACACTGAGTGTGAGGGTGCAAGTGGAGGCCAGAAGTTGACAAGTATCTTCTTCGATTGTTCTCCACCTAATATTGTCAAAGCCGTGATTCTTCACTGAACCTGGAGCTTGTACTTTTGTCTTGGAGGGGGGGTCAGTGAGTATCTGGGAACTGCACGCCTCCACCCCACAGTGCAGAGGTTGCAGGTGCCTGCCACCACACCAGGCCTTTCTGTAGGTGTTGAGAGTGTGACCCGCAGGCTCTCATGCTTGCACAGTAAGCACCTTGCTCTCCATCCCCCAAACCTTGGGTTAGGATTTTTTTTTTTTAATGCCAGAGTAGTAAAAACTACAGCCCTTGCACAGATAGGGATGGCACAGGGAGAGACAAGGCAACAACTAACTCGTATCCAGGCCAGTTAGTCACCACGGGGCTCACATTTAAAGAGACAGAGTACAGATAGTTATAGATTAAAAAAATAAGCCACGTAAAAATGAAAAATTCACAAAACGTCTGCTCCTGGCAGTATCAATCTACTTCAAGAGGAAGACGGGCATCAAAGAGGCTCCTTAAGGAGTTGGTTAGCCATTTGGGCAAGAAACTACTCTTGCCTGGACTGTTGCATAAACTAGACACAAAGAACCCACAGAGAGAGGACTGCTAAACTTGTCTAAAGGTGAGATGATCCCTCAGGGTTCCTGAGTCATAAAAGAGTCTGCGAGACATTCTACAGAATACAAAAAAAAAAAAGTAACTAAACTGTCTTTAAAATTTTCTGCTTTATGAAAAAGTCTGCTGGATACTATGGGCCTATAGGCTGAAGATAGATGCCCCAACGGTACAAAAGAACTTGGGGTGACTGTACAGGCAGCGAGATGTCTCTGTCATTTCTAGAGTTTTAAAAGTTGCTTACTTCTCGTTTACTTAGGTAATATTATATCCTTCTGGAATCTTTGATGGAGTTAAAGAATGGATAGTTACAGTTTTCCTTTGTTATGATAAAAGATAAAGTAGATATAAATATGGTAACCGTAGTTCTTACTTGATAACTGTTTTGTTATATGTAATGTTACTATGTTAAAGTTAAAGCCTTTCTTTTTTGTTTAAACAGAAAAAGAAAAAATGGTGTAGGAGGTCCTTCTGTTTGTATGTTGCCTTCATTGGTTGAATAAAGAGACTGCCTTGGCCTTTTGATAGGGCAGTCCTTAGGTGGGCGGAGTAAACAGAACAGAATGCTAAAAAAAAAAAAAAAAAAAAGGAAGTATGGCAGATGCCATGGCTCTCCTGCCTGAGACGGACGCTGGTTAGACTCATGCCAGTAAGCCACAGTCAAGCGGCGATACACATTAATGGAGATGGGTTAAACTAATATGTGAGAGTTAGCCAATAAGGGGCTGGAGATAATGGGCCAGGCAGTATTTCAATAAATACAGTTTCTGTGTAATTATTTCAAGAGTTAAGCTAGCCGGGAGCCGGAAACGCGGCCCACTCCTCATACTACAGTCACCTGTGAACCTCTCAAAGTGCTGATCTGAAGACGAGTGCCAACATTCAGACCAAGTGATTTGTGACTGGGCTCAAGATTCCACATTTTAACAATACATCCAAGAGGTGTTAATGCAGCTGATTGAGATTCATCTTCTGAAAGTCACTGCAATAACTGCCCCCTCACAGCCACCTGACACATGCAGTATTAGTTAGGTAGTTTTATGATTTTAAAATATCAAATACCAGCACCAAATATGATTATGTGAATCAAATGTACCAGACAGTTGACTTCAACCCACTGAAGTTGCTACGGAGACCAACGGTGATGGAGGGTAGGTAACTCTATATTCCTGATGCCAGGACTAAGCTCTTGTTCCAGGATATCATACACTATCATTTTCTGCTGTAAATGAGCAAGAGCCGAACTTTTCGCTGGCATTCCCACCACAGTGAACTGACTCAAATCGTTGGCCCGGGTTGGATGGCTCTCAGCATCTTCCCCCACCCTGCTTTATCCCTATGACAGCTCCTGTGAACACCTTCTGACCCACCTATTAACATCATCTCTTATATTTCCTATTTCACCTCTTCTTGTGCTTTCTCCTCTAACTGTTCCTGGTTCAGTGAGAGACCTGTCTCAAAAACCAATGTGGAGAAAACAACCAGAAAAAAACAGATATTGGCCTCTGGCCCCTCCAGGGGCACTTGTACATGCATATTCATACACGTGTGTGTGCACATATACATGCAAGTGTACACTCACACAAACACACACACATATACATTCATATATGCGGATTTCCTTCTTTCCATTATCAGAAAAAGGAAACTGTAGTATGAGGGGCCTGGTTGGTTTCTGTCCTCCCACCAGGTCCCACAGTCATTAGGTCCCAGAGAAAAATCACACAGAGAGTCTGCGTTAGGTTATAAAACTGATTGGACCATTAGCTCAGGCTTCTTATTAGCTCTTATAAGTTATATTAATCCATTATCCCTATCTATGTTAGCCACATGGCTCAGTACCTTTCTCAGCGGGGCAGGTCACATCCTGCTTCTTCGGTGGTCTGGTGTGGAATGCCAAGAGAGCTTCCTGCTTCCCAGAAGTCCCCTGGTCTAATAGCTCTGCCTCTAAATCCTGTCTGGTTGACCCATCTATACATCCTGGCTAATGGCCAATCAGCATTTATTTAAATCATGATTGACAGAACACAGACAATTCTCCCGCACCAGGAAACAACAGTTTGCTCCTAGGAAGAAGCTTCACAGAGGGAAGGGATAGGAATGTTTGGGCTGGATGGAAGTGACAGCTGTGAAAGCAGCCAACACTTGCGTGTATCTGGACAGAATTTCCTTAAAGAACAAAGTCTTAAGGAATTCTTCAGAGGAAGCCTCTAGATCTACTCAAGGACACTCTGGAACCGGTAGAACACGCTAAGTAACCCCAAAAGAAGTGTAAGGAATGTGAGAGACATGTGGCCAGGTATAACGCCACACTCCTGTCAGCCTGGCACATGGGGGTGAGGCCAGCCTGGGCTACAGAGAGAAACCTTGACCCAAGAACAAAACAAAACCAAGCAACACCCCTTCTCCTTTCCTGTGAGCTCCGCTGCCTTCAGCTGATGTGGGAGAGATCTGAGCCCCTTGTCTTACAAAGCTGAGGTCCGGTATCCCACCTTTGACGTCACTGCTCCACACCAACTCCACATACACGGAAACGGGCACTGAAAGGGGATGAAGTTTAGCATGGGTGAATCACCTCAATGAAGCTGTTTGCCCTTAGAGATGGAGGGCGCCCATCTTAGAGGCATGGATGGGTACCCATCCATGTCAGCGGGACTCACTGGTGATTGTGAACCAACCGGTTCCCCCTCAAGCCAAGGGCCCCATCTCTGTTAGCTGCTTTTCCCACTTCTGTGACAAATAACTGGCAAAAAGCAACTTAATGGAGAGTGTGTTTGGGCTTACAGCCTGAGGAGACAGTTCACCAAGGCGGCAAGGCATGGGGCTCTGAGACAGCAGGAGCTTGTGGTGGCTGCTTGCTGACATTTCAGTGGAACAGAAAACTAGCCTCAGTTAGCTTCCTCCCTTTCCCCTTCTCGTTTAGGCTGACACTAACGGGATACAGCCACTCATACTCAAGGTGTGTGCTCTGCCTCAGTTAATACAAGGAATGCCAACGGATGCCCAAAGATGTGTCTCACCAAACACCCTAAATGTAGATATTACTTAATCCAGGCAGGGTGACAATCATATCATACTGCATCCTCCCTCCTCCTTGCTGCCCCTACAGAGTGTCCCAAGGACAAGAACTTTTCATTCTTTGTCCTGTTTTGTACCCATCTCCTAGTAATACCTGGTAGTCATGCAAATGTTTGTGAAATGCATTAATTTAAAAACATCCAGATCTCTGTGGCCCCAGTGGACGTGGCTTGCCTGGTTAGTCGGCATTGCTGCAGACAGGGTCCAAGCTGACAGTTCTCTCCTGGCAGTGGACAGCACCTTCCGGCACTATGCTGGCTAGCCAGCAGGGAAGAGGCTTCCATGCCCACTTCCCCGTGTCAGCTTGATTTTCCTGTCCTGCAACCAAGGCACGTGGTACCTTCAGCAGGTTTTGCTGCTGGTTCTGAGAGCCAATTGCCTGTATTGTTTTGGATGCTTCAGGGGCCACTCGGACCAACTCCAAGGGAGGCAGCTCACCCTTGGCCCTGGGGTTTTCATTGAATAAACTATGGCTTCTGGGAGCAGATTTTTTGTTTGTTTGTTTTGGAGACAGAGTTTCTCTGTGTAACAGCCCAACTGACCTAGACCTAGCTCTTGTAGACCACGCTGGCCACAAACTCACAGAGATTCGCCTGCCTCTGCCTTCTGAGCGCTGGAATTAAAGATGTGTACCACCACCACCTTGCTTCTGGGAGCAGCTTTATCCACTGACAAAGGTACAGTATCCATATTCAATTTTTTTGTGTGTGTTTCCTCCTTTATGATTTGATTAACTTATCAAGAATCAGGTTTGTGACTTTTTCATAACCATTAGTTTTGATTCTCCCTCATCTCCACGTGCCGCCCTAGCCTTTCCGTCTCCAGTATTCTCCTTTCCCCATTCATCTCTCACTGTTCCACTACCCTCCCCACACTAAGAATCTTCCCCCTTCTCATGTGCCCCTTTCTTCTTTCCTGAGCTCCAGACGCACACTCACTCCTACAGAAATATGCACATATGTAATTGGAGGCTGCGCTTCGGTTTCCCAGCCACACAGACCCAAGCAATCACACAGAAACTATATTAGTTACAACACTGCTTGGCCAAGGACTCAGGCATATCCCTAGCTAGCTCTTACATCTTAAATTAACCATTTCTATTAATCTCTGTATCGCCATGGGGCTGTGGCCTACCAGTAAGGTTCTGGCATCTTTCTCCTTTGGCAGATATATGGTGTCTGCTTTGACTCTGCCTTCTTTCTCCCTGCATTCAGTTTGGCTTTCCCGCCTAGCTCTACTCTGCCCTGCCATAGGCCAAAGCAGCTTCTTTATTAACCAATGGTGATAAAACACATTCACAGCATACAGAGGGGAACCCCACATCACACACAGAAAAGAAGCTAGGGTCCAGAAAGGAGAGGAAACAAGTGCTGTTGTCTTACAGCCTAAGCTACTTTACTTACCGTATTTTCCAGTTCCATTCATTTTCATCCGGTCATATGCTGCCTCTGTCTTTACTATTGTGTAGAGCAGCAATACCAAGAATATACAAGAATCTCTGTAGTAGGACATATAAAAAGAAAAGCACTCTGCCAAGTGAACTACATCCCCAGAAACTTGTTCTGACTGAAGACACTAAAGACATGTGGAAGCCAAATTCAACATGTTATACATGTTATTCTAGCCTGGACCCCTGCCTCCTTCCTTCCTGAGACCTGGTCTCATGTAGCTCAGGTTGACCTCAGATGCACTATGTGCCTCCGGCTTCCATCTCCTGAGTGCACTGGATCAGTATCTTATTCTTGAAGGAGCTCAGGGAAAAAGCACTATCAACTGTCTTTGCACCTTTGCTCTGTGGTTGAGACTTCTTCAAAATGGGATGGGGAGGGTAGCAAAGAAAGTCCCGAGACCCTGAGAGAAGAGGTAAAAACAGACTACACAGCCTTGATAACAGCTGTGTCACCATATGGGGCATTTTGTTTTGTTTTGTTTTTGGTTGCTGAGTTTGTTTGAAACAGGATTTCCTTATGTAGCCCAGGCTGGCCTTGAGTTCAAAATCTACCTGTCTCTGTCTCAAGAGGGTTGTGACTACAGGTTTCTACCACCATGCCTGGCTGTACGGGGCTCTCGCATATGGACAAAAACAAATGCTATAGAAGATTCCAGAATTACATAGAAGTGATGTATTGTGAACAAGAAGATAGTTAATTAAAAATCAGTCATTTTGGAAAAAAGTTTGGATCCATTCTTCTTTGTATATACAAACACAAATTCTATATAGATCAACCAAATACTTAAAAATATTAAATATGTGAAGCAATGACACTCCTTCAGCAAGGAGCACACTAGAATGTAGTTTGGTTTCTAAATGTCATCCCCTGGTTAAAAGGGTTGAAGCCTCACTGGAGTCACAGTTGGTTACCCATTCACAATAGCCGGTCACTTCACTGGGTGTCACAAAACTGTCACAGCTGGAATGGGAATGGTCCCTAGCCGGTGGCACTGCTTTGGGAGTTTGTAGAACACTGTGGGTATAGAGTGTAGTTGGCAGACCTTGGGCAGTAGGAGCAAGGCTAAAGGACTATAGTCAGCCCTGTTCCTGCCAGCTGGAGATGTCTCACTCATGAATTAGCCACTTCACACTCCTGCCATAGTCACAAGGTGTGAATTCTGCCATGCCTTCCCCACCGGAACTCACTGTATTTTCTCAAACCATGGAACAAAATAAGTCCTTCCTCTCTCAAGTCGCTTCTTCAGATATTTTATCAGAGCAACAAGAAAAAAATGATTTTCCAACTTTGTCCTTTCGTTTGAGTGTGTGTGTCTATATGTGCACGAACATGTGTTTGTGAGTACCTGGGGGAGCTAGACGAGGGAGTCAGAACCCCTGGAGCTGTTGTGAGCCATCCAACATGGGTTGCTGGAAACTGAACACATCTCCAGTCCTAACACTACTAAATTCTAACACACATTCCTATTCAATGCTTACCGCTTCCGAGTCCCAACATAAACCCATGGATGGGACCAGAAACCGAGATGGGTACTTGAGAGTCTGTCTCCTGAACCCCACTGCTGCTGTATGCGGGGACATTTCACTTTCCGAGAAACACCAGGTTTCCTGTTTTCAGATCTCAAGTACACGACTGCTCTAGACTGCAGGCTGTCTTTCTTCCAGACAGACTTCCTAAAGTTTAAGAGTTGCATACATACCTGAGTTGTGCTAACACTCAGACTTGTACATGGGAAAATAAAGATGATAATTAAGATTTGGCCAATAAAAATGGGAAGTGACGTCCTTAAAAGTCATTGGGTGAGGGGGTCTAACCTTTTTTTGCAATATGACACTGTCATCTACGTATGTGGTGGGCTATGGTCATACCTACCCTGGAGATATAAGGCCCACAGGCAGAAGAACATACCTAAATGGTTACGTGGGTAACTCAGAAATGCTGACGTGCATAAAATTTTCATAAAAAGAGAGGCTCCTCCCACATCCATGTCATTAGATTAACAGTGACAGAGGGAAGGAGGGAGAGGGAGATCATGCCATCTCTTTTCTCATGGTTTCCCACATCGCTTCTCACCCAGAAAACTGCTTCTAAACACTTCTAGCAAAGCTGCCCATTTCTTGGCCCATGGCGGCTTCTTTACATTGGCCTGCAAGCCCATCCCTGGGACAGTCCACCTTGAGTGGGTCTACTTGGTGGACCCCGCCTTCCACCTGCAAGCAGACAGTGGCACAGAGCAGACACCAGAGGAAGGGACTTCCCGCAACTGTCATCACTTTCTACTGAACTTGTCCACCACTCACCTAGGTTAATTATTCAGAAAGCATTTTTGTATATGCAAGAGATTTATCAACAACCTTTGGAAAATGAAATGCTAAAAGCTTCACTGTTATGGTAAGATAATGTATATGACCCTTTATCTAAGTGAAGAAGAAAACATTACAACTTGATGTCATGTGTCTTTTGTTTAGACTTGCTTGGATGTACATAATTTCAGAGCTGAGCATTTGCTATTGGATAACCATTTCCTGGGCTGACCCCTGGGGCAGACTGACTCTCCGTCTCTCAGCAACCGTTAGCTTCCTGGAGCTCTATGTCAATGCACTCCTGTGAGATGTTCCCCATCCGCACTGCCTGTCAGCTGTGCTGTCACGGTTCAGGTCTTGTTTAGGCAGCCATATCGCTACAGTACGATAGGTGTGGCTTGTGCCATTTCTAAGTACCACACTGTCAGAGCCGACTTCCTGGTCCCCTGGCTCTTCCAACTCTTACACTCTTTCTGTGCACCCCACTTCTGCTATGTTCCTTAGGCCTCACATCTGGGGCTGTGCTGCAGCTGTGTTGATGGGGACTGGGCACCCCATGGTCAGTTGTTCTTTGCATTGTGGTCAGTTGTGGATTTCTGTTATGGTCTCCATCTGCTACATAGAGAAGTTTCTTTCATGAGGAATGAGAGAAAAACTGATCTGTGGGCAAATGAGAAGCATGTAGCATGCAGCTAGGAATCATGCTGGTTTAGGAACGTGACAGTACTAGGCTCTCCTCTAAGACCCTCACTTGCTTTTTCCCAAAAGAAAAACATTCAAAGTAAAACATGAACATTTAATTGCCTTTAAATAATACATGAAATAATTTACATGCTATACATCCCAAAACACAATGAACATAAATCCAATTTTATAAGACATTCACACAGACTTTTGCCAACATATGCCCTGTACGTTACCCAGAATGTTATCTGTGTGTGAGCACACAAACACATATGTGTATGTGAAGCTGAAGATTAGCATAATGAACCAAAATGATGACTATAGGAAGTCTGCCACAGAAGAGTCTAAAACCACAACCTGATGGACCAAGGCACAAGAGCTTCCTGCTGTGGCCACAGAGATTAAGTTTCCTTTCCCAATGTCTAAACACCATTGATTATATGTTATATTTTTATAGTACATTTCTGTTACTTTTTAAAACGCAGTGTTTTTATTACATAAGGTTTTACGGAAGTGAACTGTAAAAATAAACAGGACTAGATAAAAATTACATACAATAAAGCTTTCTTCTTTTTCAAAAAAAGATACATATATTCAAAACTAATACAAGAAATATTACAGATACAGGTATGAGCAGGAGATACATAAGATAACTTATATGGATTTCTTAGTGCTCTTGAACCTCATGTCATCCGTGGTGTTAGACTCTGTTTCAAAGCCAGCTGGTAATACTGTCAATTGGAGGTGATTTTTGGAAAAGATGTGCACGCCCTAGTGCACAGAATAAACAATGACTGTAACAAAGAAAACAAACCCTTCCCAGAGCTAGAGCTGCTTTTGTTGGACATTAACTGGCTCCCCTCAGTGCTCCCTTTCTGTTCCTTCTATACTTGAAGAGAAAAGAAACATATTCCACATAAAAATGATGGCTTCAAAACTCACATAACCAAGCAAAATCCCCCACTATCAGTCTGCCCCTTTTTACTTCACCTGAAAGTTCGTAAGCAGGTTCACGACAGGGAAATGTTCTAGGAGATCAGGCAGTTTAGAATGTAGTTAGTACTCAGAACACGTTAGAGCTTTGCCACTTTAAACGTACAGTTATCAAAGGATTAAAGCCAACCACGAAGCAAGAATTAAGAGAATGCAGTAATCCAAAAGTAAATGCCAAATGTGCTTATACTAGTCTAAGAAATCAGTCCACTAAGCTGTAAATAATGAACTGTCAGCTGCAGCTCGAAACAAATGACAACCAGAACAAAGCCCTCGGAGGCCTTAGCTCTGAACATGGGTGGGCTTGGCCAATTGTGAACTATCAGAGTCTAGGCTCTCTATGCAGGAGGCTGCAGCGTGCGACCTTCGGGGAATGAGAGTGCAGTTCTTTTCATGAAGTGAGGCTGACTAAGGAGAAATCAGACATCTTGTCCATGGCTGTAACACCAAAAGAAAAAGCTGAGAATTTACTTTAAGGCTGTCTCAGAAGTACTTCTCATGGCACTTCGATGTTAAAATGTCACTATGTGGCAAAATACACAAACAGTCACACATCTCCAGACCTGAAAGCACATGCCGCGTCAATCATTAAGGGGTCACATTGTCAGGTCTGTTTTCTCAGAGTTAAATTACACTTAAGGAAAGCTTGGTTGTAATTAACATCTGAATCAACAGACTGTCGCTCACTGGTGTCCCATGTAAACCATTTTCACTAAGCGCACCCAATACCACCCACTTCCTACAGAAATGAATATCGCTCTTACTACAAATGGCACTTAGCTGACTTATTCTTCTCAAGAGCAGTCATGATCTTTTTTTCAATTATTCACCTGCTTTTAAGCCCTAAAGTCATTCGAGAAATCCCCTTACCACGTCCTCCAGCTACACATTTTTACATGACAGTCAGTCCAGCAACACTGAAGGGATCTAACAAGTCATTCTTGCCACACCGTACTCCAAGCTGACCACAGCAGGCTCCGACTTGGAGAACTCCTCAGGGTAGTCGCAGTACCGATTATCTGCTGGGCTGCTGCCCTCTATGGCTCGAAGCGTGTCGTTCACCGGGAGCAGGCTCTGCTCTTTCAGACATAGGGAGGTTTTGAGGGCAGGCGATTCAGTGTGAACGCTATGCAACAAGTCCTTCGTTAGGATGCCATTTTTGCACTGCGTAATTTTCTAAAACAGAACATTGAGAAAACATTAGTAACTAGAGATAATAGGTGATCTGTCTAGGTGAAATGAAGAAAGTCTGCTTTTGCAAATGTTCCCCTTGTACATGAGACACAATCATAAACTCAGCAACTAAAAATCCCAATAGTTTAAAATGTACCAAAGAAAATTTATCAAAGAAAACTTCATTAAGTTTTTACATTTGTCAATTGAGTCAACCAGATTTGACTGGAAAGATCGCTAGGTTTTCACATGCCAGAAGCACAAATAGACTTAGGTTTAACAAGCGATCATTTTATAAGAACTTGGATGTAGAGGACATGCTCAACCTGAAGTCACTGTAACACAACAATGATCACACATTATTCAGCTAAGGGTTCTGCTGATCATGACGAGATTCCTGGAGGGTGTCCCTCACTAAGGGCTGCAAAGTGACCTTTGGGAGGTCACACAATCTTTTTACATTTTTTTTCTTTTTTTAAACATAAGATTTAAAGTGCCCTTTGGCAGGGCATCACACCCTCCAAATCAACTGTCTCCAGACAATTGTCCCATGCTGTCTGTCTTGCCCTTCCTCGCCTTAACTCTAACATGTCCCTATAGCTGCGTCAGCCGCAGACAGGACAGTCCCCTAAACAAAAACAACTGTCGAGCATTTAAACATATATATCTGTATATACAGATATATACAGACAGACATATTTGTTCATCCTTTTTAGTTAATATATGATGGCAGAGAAATGATTACAGGAAAATCTTATCATGGAGAGAGATTTAATACACGCATGTAACAGAGCATAAAGATAGCAATAGTAAGGCGGAAAAGAGAATAGGCCAGACAAAGCTATTCTCACTAAACTGAGCAGAGAATTAGTGCCTAGTATATAAGGAACCCTGACAAACCATAACAAAAAAGACAAATAGGCCAAGAGAAAGTGAGACAATTTGGAAGTTTATTTTCAACAGAAGGAAACAAAATGTCCAATCGACTTTCTTCATCTGCAATTGAGGAAACCCAAAATGGAAGACACCTTCATGCAGTACATTAAACAAATGTTTTATTAGACAACCCAAAATACTTACAGCTTCTAGGTCTTTAATGTCCTCCTCTAAATGCTTGTTCTGCTCATTCATATTCATAATTATATTCAATACAGACTGTCGAGGATGGAGCGTCCGATCAAACTGGTGGTACATGTTTCTCCAAAACCTTTATGACAAAGAAGTTTTTACCAAACACCATTCGATGGAATAGTGAGCTCTGAAGCTCTCAGCACAGCAGAGTGGGCACAGCTCACACGGCCTGCTCTGAGCTCTATAAACAACTGAAAGTAACTCGCGCACAAGAACAATGCTCCAATCTGATTAGGACATGCTCTACACAGGTTCTAAAATAACACACTGTTCATAAACATACACTGTTTGTTCATTAAAATCAAGAAGACAATGTAAAAGCATGGGAATGTTAACTGTCTTCATTTACAACAACCACATTGCACCCCATAAATATGTTTAATAAATGTAATAGTTTTAGGGGCTGGAGAGATGGCTCAGTGGTGAAAAGCACTGGCTGTTCTTCCAGAGGCCCTGGATTCAGTTCCCAGCACCCACAAAGAAGCTCACAACTGTCTGTAACTCCAGTTACAGGGAATATGATGCCTTCTTCTGGCTTCCATAGGCAACACACACACTCACACAGTGTACAGATATCCACACAGGCAAAATACGCAAGCAAATAATAATAATAAAATAAATACTTTTTAAAGTTCCCAAAATTTGTTTTAGAAAATCACATATAAATGCTTCAAAGGTGCCAACTTACTTAAAATTGAAAGAAACTGTATTTGGCTCCAAGACTGTCAGTCTCTCAGATTTGGAACTGTAGAGAGGATTTAAGTACTTCTGTCTGTCATCCAAAAGAAAGGGCCACAGGGAGTAAGTCTTCTCCTTCAACCTTAGAGAACAAGGACAACACAGAAGTCTCACCCAGGTGCACAGCATGCCGCTAACTCTACAGATAAGGCCGTAGCTTCCAGTGACTTCCAGCTGTAGACTTATGGCTCCTGTCTGAGCTCTCCTTTCCCTGTGTTTTCTTTCTCATTTGTGACTATGTGTAATAGATGTGTCTTGAGCACAACACAGGTCAAGCACTGTTTCTCACCCTTGTTCACCCGGGGATTCTTCTCACGCACCAGGACTGCCCAGCCCCACCATGTCCACTCAGGGATTCTTCTCATGCACCAGGACTGCCCAGCCCCACCATGTCTACTCGGGGATTCTTCTCATGCACCAGGACTGCCCAGCCCCACAGCAGGGCACTGATGCAGCTGCTCCCCCTTGTTCTCACAACCTCATGCTGGGCCACGAGGGCTATTACACAGGACAGAAACACATTTTGGGGGAAGAATTTGAAATGCCAGTTACATGCTTGTCTAAAGCACACTGACAGCTGGCTGCAGAGGAGGTGTCTACCCAGCAGATGAGCCTTACACATGTTATGGGCATGTACCAGTGCCATGTGCCCTAAGATGTATGTTATAAGAATAACTACTAAGAAATAGCCATTGTTATTTTCCTCTTCTCGTTATTTGAGGATGTTTGGTACCAGTTGAGAAGGTTTTCCTAAAATAGAGTTTTGTACCCCAACAAAAGTCAGCTGGCCAATTATAATAATCACTGCAACTACAGCGCAAAGCTAATGCCCTCTTGTTTGTTACTGCTCATCTCTGCACAATGCACTCAGCTCTCACTCTCCATACACCTTTAGAATTTCCCATGTCTCCTCGGTTCTGCTGTCAGCTCTCCTGGAAGTGTGGGCATGTGGCTGTCTTCCACCTACAACCAGGGCCAGCCTTTCTCTATGTCACTTGGGAGTTCTAGATTTGCTGTTACTGTAATAAATCTAAATTCGAATCCAAACCTAAAACACAATCTCATTAGGAAAGATCACGCTTGTAGGCAGTGAGATTTACTGAGCTGGCTACATAATCCTACATGCATTCTTCTGGATACTATTATACTTCAAAATATATTTCAAAATGTATTTTTAATATTACTTGGGAAGATATTACTAAGGTACTTTAACTTCAGAACTACAGACAATAAACTCTGAAGTAAAACTCAGTCCTATCTGAAATTGTCAAGGCATTTCATTTTGCAGCCATGATTTAGGGTGGGCTGACTTGGGGAGTGCAAGAAGAAAAGGCCCATTTTATCACCCACTTACTTGAGTTCCTCTCTTTCCTTCTGACAGTTCCCAATGAAGTTCCCGAACTGGCATGAATGAACATGCTCGTGGATCTGAAGGAGAAACGCTTCGTTGAACTCAAAGGCTTGTGGGAACTGCTCAGTCAGATGCCACACACACTCCAAGAACTGAGTAAACACCGGGGAGACTTCCTTCGGGTCACCGTCCAAATGGCCACACCTAGCCCCCGCAGAGAGCACACGCTTTTAAAAATGCCTCTGAAAGACGTTCACTACTTAGGTATTGCCAACGTAAACACACAACACTAACACATACATTACATATAATACAGACATGTAAAAGTCCACTTGTAACCATCATTTTAGTGCACATCTGTAACCACTGCAGAAGTACTAGAAGTACAAGGACAGCATTGCTACATGACTGTCTGTGTCTCAGAAAAAACTCAATGGCCATGAGAACTAACAGAGACTCTACATCTGGCTTCATTCAATTCACAGCTACAGTTCTCGCACCACAGAGATGCAAAAATTCCGTAAGGAACACAATGGTACAATTTTGCAAAGGTAGAATTGTCACTCACCTCTCTGAAAATTTATGCCCAAATGATATCCAATCTTTTTCTATTAAAACCTAGTGAGAGAAAGCAAAACCAACTATTTAACTATTTTCAACGTAAAAAAAAAATGTTGTGACAATTCTAAGAACAAAAATAAAAAGAAAAAAATACTACAGGTAAAAACACGGCCAGACCCTAGGCTGGAGTAAGTGCTACAGGAGAGTGAAGATCCACATGAAGTAGGCTCAGGACAGACTATTCCTGTTGTATTTAAAAGCACACCTGGTAGGGCAGAATTACATTTTTTGTACCTATAAAAATGACACCAAAAAGACTAGGAAAAGCCAGGTGTGATTCAGCACTCAGAGGCTCAGGCAGGAGAACAGAGAATTCAAGAGCAGTCAGGGTTTTATAGGGAAACCCTGTCCTCAAGTAGAGTTTGGGCTGGGAGAGGGCAACTAGGGAAATGTAAACTAAAGCTCTCATAATGGCCAACTCTGAGTAGTACAGGGATAATGGCCAACTCTGAGTAGTGCAGGGATAATGGCCAACTCTGAGTAGTGCGGGGGATAATGACCAACTCTGGGTAGTGCAGGGATAATGGCCAACTCTGGGTAGTGCAGGGATAATGGCCAACTCTGCGTAGTGCAGGGATAATGGCCAACTCTGGGTAGTGCGGGGGATAATGGACAACTCTGAGTAGTGCAGGGATAACGGCCAACTCTGGGCAGTGCAGGGATAACAGCCAACTCTGAGTAGTGCAGGGATAATGGCCAACTCTGGGTAGTGCGGGGGATAATGGCCAACTCTGAGTAGTGCAGGGATAATGGTCAACTCTGAGTAGTGCAGGGATAATGGCCAACTCTGGGTAGTGCGGGGGATAATGGCCAACTCTGAGTAGTGCAGGGATAATGGTCAACTCTGGGTAGTGCGGGGGATAATGGCCAACTCTGAGTAGTGCAGGGATAACGGCCAACTCTGAGTAGTGCAGGGGGATGGGTGTTTTAAGCCATTTGGCTTATTTGTACATTGTTTACATAAAACATAAGAAAACGAAGAGCAAGACTCCATCTCTTGGAAAACAAACCAAAGTCAATAACAGTGACAGCTTTTACTCAGATCCCAATGCTGACGTCCATACCTCAGGCTGAACTACACGCTTGAGTCTTTATGTCATAGATTCTCTACTGAATAATCCCACCAAAATAAGAGCTCTTCCTTTTTTTTTTTTTTTTTTTGATCCAGCTTCTCAATATGAAACCTAGGTTGGCCTGAACACTCCATCCTCCTGTCTGAGCTTCCCAAGTGCAGGAACTAAAGACATATACCACCACAGTCAGTGAGGGAACACATCTCTAGTGTTTCCAGTCAGATCTGAAGCAACTTCTTAGTGCTTGACACACCTTAGAATCTCATCACACAGCCACCAAGCACACTCTTCTCATGATGGTCATCTTTTTTTTGGCATCGCCAATGTTGTCTTAAATCTATTTAACATAGTAAACTGGTCACGGATGCAGCTTCTCAAGCACATTTACAGCTCTATCAGGGATGGCTTTGTCACCTCTACCCTGTGACCGCGGGTGGGGATATGGCTGTCACCCTGGGCCTCCACCATTCTATGCATCCTAACTTAGTATCTTCTTGAGCCTGCTGCTCTCCTTAGCTCAGGGAAGAGCAGGGGCCAGCAGATGCTGACTCAGCGGCCCGGAAACCTAGGTGAGGACTCCAATCCTCCACTCTCATTCAATCCATGGCTAGCTTGCACTGGTCCTCCTTTGCCATCGTCCCCTGAGCCCATCACCTCCGTCTACTTGTGTGTGCTCTGCTGCCTTACTTTCAATTCTCCCTCTTAAGCTGGCCTAATAGCTGCTATCCTGGACCCCCAGCCTCTGTCCCACTCCCTTCTGACTTCAAGATGCCAAGGTAACTTTTTACAGAGCATCTATCTCTCATCAAGCGACTGTAGCTTTGTATTACTTAATAGCTCTCATTGCCCAGGGGGAAAGTACACATCCCAGCATCCTCTTCTTCAGACTCTCACCCTACAATTCCTGGGTAGCAGGCTTATTCTCACACTCCCTCACGAATACCTATATCTCCTAAAGGGGCTCTGCTGTGCTCCTGGTGATTTCTTACACAGCTTCATCCAAATGCCCGGCAATGAGCTAAGAATAACACTTGTCACTTATATTTGCAAAGTAAGCTTAACTGTATTTTTATCAGCACCATTTCCATGTAGTTTCCCATTTCCCGTTAGCTTGTTGTTATTTCCATTTGATTCAGTATGATAGTTGAGCCAAATAACAGTGCTTACCCTTGTTACAGGACACTATTTAATAATTATAAGCTTAAAAACCTCTCTAATGTCTCGTCACATACTCACCGTGTATTTCTATGTAAATTTTTGTTTTGGTTTTCAGGCTGGTCTCAAACTGATAACACAGTAAAGGATGACCGTGAACTCCTGACACTCCTGTCTTTACCACCCAAATGCTATGCTTGCAGGCCCAGCTTAATATAGCTGGCTTAAATGTAAAATTTGAAAGTTAATCTAATCAAATACAAAACAGATGATAAAATCCTGACTAGAAGAAAACTGTTCAACTAGAAATTTGGTTTCACAGACAGAAATGACACCATGGTATTTCCCTTAACACGGTGCTGTAAATGAACATTCCCTCAGCATGACAAAGTTCAGTACCCTATTTTACACGTTATTTTTGTTGGATAAACATGTGGGAGAAAAGATCAACAGTTTTGCTGGTAATAATTTAGAACAGTGGCGGCGGGGGATGGGGGGAATGCATGCCAACCCTAGATCTGAAGTATTTTGCCAAAAAATGTGGCACAAATGGAGATCAGTCTAAGTGCAGGTCCTCTGTCGCAGAAGTGCTGACACCAAGGGCCCCAGGGTCTTTAACCAGAGCTGTCCTATGCAGGATCAACTGCCCAGCAGAATCTCCCAGCTGTAGGCCCTTAGTGTAAAACTGTCTTTGAATATTGCCAAGCATCCCCTGGGCAGATGAATCACTGGGTCCAATGGATAAGTCCTTACCATGAATCCTTCCATTGTCCTGTAGTGGGGCTCCAACAAAAGAGAACCCAGGGAACAAACTTGGGAAGTCCGATCCCAGCCATCCGAACAGTGCACCAGCACGCTAGCATTTTCAACCACTATTGCCTGGGGGAAAACGACACGTTCAGAGTCCTGTAAAACACCCTTCACACAAATCAGCAAGGCTTGGACTGAAACCCACACCAGAAGGTATACATTATAAAGAAGAGCTGACCCTGCAATGACACTGTTGCCATAGCAATTAAAACAACAAAAAAGCAAACAAACAAAATGTTGTTTCTCAGTACTTGGGGATTGTAAACCGCTGTATTAGGTACCATTTCTGAAGTGAACGCCATTAACGAGGTGAAGAAGAGCGAGCAAAGGTTGTTTAAGCAGAACAAACCTCTGTACCTAGGCTAAGTCCATTCCTTCCCAAACATGACAAACCCCAAACCAATGCGAGACAGTTACCTTGGCTAAGAAGATTGCAGCATCCAAAACAGCCTTGATATGGCGAAGCCATCCTGAACTCTCCAAACCAGAGTAGAAATCGTTGACAGACAGCCCCTTGTTGCCATTCACTATGAAATAGGGAGGAAGGTTTTCGATTAGAACGGGGCTAGAGCTCCCATTCATCCTTTCAGGATATCTCAAGGGGAGTTAGGTGGAGAAAATGCAAATAAATGAAAAGTGCTTTAGGGGCTGAATAACACTTTGAGGAACATTTTCAGTACTTAGGTGGAAAAGAAATGTTCAATCACCTTAAAAAAGGTAGTGCAAATGTTTAAATTTTTTTTAAATTACATCATAACTAGGATGTGCTGAATATCCAATGATCTCTAACTACAGCCATTTGTAAAACCATCAGAACCGTGCAGCTAGAGAAGCTACCACCCAAAATGGGGCCACTGAGCACCTGAAATGTGGCTAGGCCAAAGTGAGCTATAAGTATAAAAGCATTACTGCTTTTTGGGACTCGATGACAAGGAAAGATGGCGCTGGCTGTGGCTGTGCAAACCTGGAATCCCAACACCTGAGATGCTGAAGCAAGAGGACCAGGACTTCAAGGCAAGCCTTGGCTACAGAGTGAGTTCAAGGAAACCGTGAATCGAATAAAACCCTTCTCAAAAAGATATGAGTAAGCAACTGAGTGAGAAAGAAAGAGGGGGGAGGGAGAAAGAGAAGGGGAGGAAAGAAGGAGGAGGGAGGGGAAGGGAGAGAAACTAGTCTACCAGTTTTTATACTGACTACATACTAAAATAATACTTTTATTATCTTAAGTATATTATCAACATCAATTCCATGTTCTCTTTACTTTATGAGTGTGACTGACAGAAAATTCAAAGACCTATGTGACCATCACTGTATTTCTACCTCACGAAGTTTTCTAAAAGGTGTACAACAATCATACCTTCTAGTAATTTCTGAAGACTGGATCTCATGACATGAATATTTTCTATTCCAACAAACTGAAATCTAATATTAGAATAGTTGTCTTCATTTTCATAACCTTTTCCGGCTGCTCTGTTAGCCATTGCATTCAGCTAAAATTCAAAATTTTAGAAATTTACAATCAAATTATTTTTATCTTTAGTTTACCAAAAACACTAAATCACACATTTTAGGCAGGACAGCATTTAAAGAAACTCATCAAAATTGAATTAGCTACTATTTTTTAACAAATAAAACTGCCACATCCCCAGCAGTGACGAAGGGCAGTGTGTGGGGAAATGTGGCTGCCACACAGAAAAGTCTACTCCAGCAGACTCGCCAACTCAGGAAGACAATTCATCTACATTCTCATCAGCTTTCCATGTTTCCATAAAAACTCAAAATTGTAACGAAAGGAATGGTTCCTGGAGAGCTCGGTTCGCAGAATCAGACTGTGAGCTCAAAGCACAGGTGTCCTGAGAACCAGATGTGGACTATGGCTCCATGCCATGGAGCCTGAACACGGAGACTCGTTGCTGTGCTACAGCTGTGTTGTGTGCAGCATCATCCACCAGTCTGGCACAGCTCCGAGAATCATGCCTATCATAAACTGGTCTCTAGAGGAAAAACAGACTGTTGACTCATCAGAGACCCTTAGGATTCGGCTTCCTGGCTTCTGTTGTACAATATGTTACTATAATTAGCATTCTTTTCATAGGAGTATGAATAAATAAAATGATCTAAACTGGCTGAAACTAACTTTTCATTAAGTGAATGGACCTTGGGTTGGTAACAAGTACAGGTGAATTGGACCCACTGACTCATGAGTTACCAGCATCTATGGCTGAAGTAAAATTTAAAATGTTTCCACATCATCACTACTTAATTTTAATGTAGAAAAGCAAGTGAAAAAAATCAGTATTTTCTATATCAATGACAATTAGATAAATAAAAACTATTAGGTCTTAAGCTGCAAATCACAGTCAGACTTCATCTTCAAAATGTACATATTATAGTCATCTTTTATATCTAACATCGCCTAAATTTTGGTTCATTAGATTACAAGTCTCCAGTAACAAGGGAACACAGTTTTTCTTATGAGACATTACCAGCTCTTGAGTCCTCAAGAAGTCTTTTATATTTAACAAAAGATTATCAATACCAACTTCTAATTGTTAATACTTTCTAATTTACTTGAGCTATCCTCATCTTCCCTAGTCCCACGGTCTTCAGTGAGGCTGCACAGCGTGAGCATCACTGGAAACACCGTGTTCCTTCCACAGTCTGCCTAAAATCGCTCGTGGTCTACAGTGCTCACTCGCTTTCTCTCATCGCTCTCTCTTATTTTCTCATCATTCCAGATCTTTGAAGAGATCCTCACTATAATTCTGCCAATGTCCTTTTGTGTATCCCACCAGCTCTGCATGCGATGCTATAACAGAAATCAGAATAAAGTTAGCTGTCACTGCTGAAGACGTAATCACTCTAATTTCACGGTCCTATGAGAATCAGCTCTCTACTGTGCATAGAAGCACAGATTCAGATTCGGTCTCAATAATAAGAATTTAGCCTCGTACCACAGCTGCCAGGAGAGCAGCAGTTCTCTAGTTCAGTGTTTCCTACATTAAATCATTGTTTCCTCGAGTTTTTAATCTTTCAAATTATGGCCAAATTATTTTAATACTAAGTGTTTTGTCAATCGACAGTTTTAGTAACAAAGAGTAATCAGCTGGGGTTGGTGGCCCATGCTTACATGCCTATAATTCCGGCATTTGGGAGTAGAGGCACAATGACCAGAATCCTTAGCTATACAGTACAAATGTACATGAGACCTTGTCTCAAAAAAAAAAAACCTAAAACAACAACAACCCCCCCCCAAAAAAGGAAGAAGAAAACTAGGGGGAGAGTAGTATGTAGTATTAAGATAAGACTTAATACATCTTCAGAGTTCCATATGTGGCAGGGTGTGGTAGTACACATTTTAATCCCAGCACTTGGGAGGCAGAGACAGGAAGATCTCTGTGAGTTTGAGGTCAGCCTGGTCTACATAATGAGTTCTAGGACAGTCAGAGCTACATAGTGATAGCCTGTCATGAAAAAAACAAAAACAGAAACAAAACAGAGTGTGTGTGTGTGTGTGTGTGTGTGTGTGTGTGTGTGTGTGTGTGTGTGTGTATTTCAGGAGACAGAAGAAATCATGACTTAGGGCACTAAGAAGTGAGAACTGAGAACTAGTCTCCTAATTAGTATCCTTCAGAGATTAATTTTCTTCATAACATTAGCCTCTGTTAACTTAAAACTACAATTCAAGTATATCTGGGCACACATATTTATTCCCATCAATTAAAGATATAAACAATAAAGATAACAGACTGCCCTTGGATACATACCTTGGGCCTGGTATCCACAACATACATGTAATGGTTTCCTGAGTTGGCTGCACTAATGGCTTTAAGCAACTTCTCATCCTCCACACACCTGGCACTGAAGCCTGACAATGGCTGACTACATCGACAAATGGCAGCCTAATTTTAAAAAGACAAACAAGATTATACAAAAACTCTTAAAAGTTTTGAAAAGGACCTAAACTGTTAAAAACAAACACACTATATATTTTAAAGTCAGCAAGAAAATAAGAAGGCATTAACTTTTAAATACTATTAATTTAAATACCTGTCAGAATCTAGGTGTTGTCTACATTTCCTTCGGTGGTTTGAGTGAAAATGGCTCCCACAGACTCACAGGGGGTGGCATTATTATTAGAGGTGTGGCCTTGATGGAGTAGGTGTGGCCTTGGAGAAAGTGTGTCACTGGGCTTTGAGGTTTTAGATACTCAAGCCAGGCTCTGTGTCATACTTTCTTCCCATTGCCTGCTGATCAGGATACAGAGCTCTCAGCTCCTTCTCCAGCACCATGTCTTCCTGCATGCCATTATGTCTCCCACCATGACAATAATGGACTAAACCTCTGAACCTGTAGGCCAGCCCCAGTTAAATGATGTCCTTTATAAGAGTTGCACTGGTTATGCTGTCTCTTCACAGCAATAAAACCCTAGGCACTTCCCAATATTCTCTTCTCCTAAGAAAACTAAATGTTTCCATACCTGGTTTGTTCACACGTACAAACACACACACCCCAAATGAAAAACACCGTGGCCTCAAGGAGCAGCACTTGGTCAACTGCCTATCAAGGAGGACACACCAGGGGTTCTATGTGCTACAAATAACTTGCAGCTCATGTAAGTTATGTAAAGAAGATGGGCTAGCAATACATATGGAATAGAAAATTCTAAGATACTGCTGGGAATTCTAAGGGTGCTAGGAACTGAACTTGAGTCCTCTGAATGAGCAGGAAGCACTCTTAATCACGAGCCATCTATTCCACCTTTAAAGGAATTTCTAAATTAACAACATCTTGGGCTGGAGAGATGATTCAGCAGCACCTACTGTTCTTCCAGAGAACCAGGTTTCGGTTCCCAGCACCTGTATGGAGACTCACAACCTTTTGAAACTCCAGTTCCAGGGGATCCAATAGGCATCAGGCATGCACCTGGTATACAAACATACATTCAAGAAAAACACCTATACATGTAAATAAGAATTAAAATATAAATTAACAACATCTGAAATTGTATTTCCCTACTAAAAATCAGAAAGCTTTTATAAAGTAAGGCATAAAGATGAGAAAAGATGATCTAAGAGGAGGCATATCTATAAAAAACCAGTGATTTGTCTTTTACTATATTTTAATTCCTTAAAAAAACTAAAAGATTTAGAAGCATATATCTTTCTTCACTCTTCTCCATATCCCCTTCAGCTTCACTCTACAGAAGCACTCCAATAGAATAGCATTGGGGGAAAGTGTTACAAGTACATGTCTGTATATTTTTCTTGCACACACAAAATACTACCATAAAAATTACAATGGCAGAAGAAAATGAGGACTGTTATGTTGTTTTTAATGCTTTCCCCTATCTTCTGAAAATAAACAACTTTTAGTCAGTTTTCTGTTGTTTAATGTGGTGTCCTCGTTCTCTGAGCATAAACAGGTTTCTTGTTGTTGTTTTAAAAGAACATTCTACATGCCTTTTACACCTATCTTCTGATTACTAAGTCAACCACTGAGTATTTTTAGCCTATCTGTCCAATAAACAATGTGTGCTAACAGGGTGTGCCCAAGAAACTCCCTATGGCTTAAGGTACTAGAAGTAAGTTAGAAACTTGTTTAAAAATTTACCTGAACAAAGTTCTAAGAAATGCAAGGCATATGAAGCCACCAGGACAATCAAGGACAAAGAAATTCCAACAGAGGTGTGGTGGCATTTGGGGCAACAGCAGACTGACAACAGGCAACTGTTTTGGCAGAGGAAGTGCCTGCTACAGGAAGGTGCACCGGGAATCAGCAGCAAGGCAAGGTCATAGCTGGCACCTGCTGGAGCAGGGTGTAGCTCAAAAGACAAGCAGCTAAACACATAAAGACGAGCTGTGACCTCCAGATCTTCCCTCGCTGAACACAAAGTTTAGACTACAAAGAGGATTAACTTCACGATTGGACCCAGCAATGGATGGGAACAAAGCCTTGAACTTCTCTAACAAGAAGATAAAATATAGTCTACCCAGCAGAATGTGGGCTAGTACCACCCCTGCAACTGTGACATCACACGAAGGCCTTTTGCTGATTCACCAGCAAAAGCACACTGCGAGGAAGCCAAATGCACAGAAGAAAAATAAAAAGTGCAAAGGCATACAACTTCAGGCATGTAAACTCCTAATAGCTAGAACACCAGGAGAGGGAGAGGCACACAAAATTCTGTAAACACACACACACACACACACACACACAAAAGCCTGCCTGCTTGAGAGCTGTTGACACCAAATCAGACAACGGGAAATAGACTAAAGAAATTCAGAAAAGGGAAGAATCCTGAACATCACAAACACAAGAAATAAAGAACCTGAGAGTTGGATGAGACTACAGTTAAGAACTCTTCCAGAAACAGAGAGATATGGAAAGCGGGAGGAAACCTGTACAAATGGAGGCTTACATTGGAAGCCTGTCAACTGTAAAAGGAAAAAATACAAAGAAAATGAACAGAGGAAAGAAAATGCTGCAGAGACAGAAGGGTCTTCTCCACGCTGAGATCAGAGTTTCTGGGTCGTCTGTGACAGGCACATGCTCCTCTGCTGTAACTCATTTAACGTCACGAAGAGAAGCCACATGCAACCAGGCTCTCACATAGGTCTACTGGAAGAGGAGAGAGATGGGGCAATGAAGCGGGGGGTATCAGTTCCTGGGGACAAGATTGATGGAAGACAGAGAGAGGGAGAGAGAGAGGGAAACAGAGAAAGAGGGGAAAGTAGCAAACGTGCACAGGGATGCTCTTAGTGGCTGCAGCTGAAGACACCTGTCAGGACCCCAAGGGCAGGCCCGTACAGATGCCTGAATACTAACAACATCACGATGAAATTCCTGACCCCAGGAAAAAAACCTTCTGGGTGGGGAGGGGAATGTGTTTAAAAAGGCTTGGGAGTCAGAAATGGCAAGATAGTCAACCCACCCGTGTAGAAGCCACCTCTGAACCTCAGTCATCAGCAAAGCCTGCTTTATGAGCTTGCGAAGATGCACACAAGACACATTTACACAGCGGATAAGCTACCCCTACTGTTAGGAAGCTGGGAAAGTAAGTTCCCAAGGGGCGAGGGTGAAGCTCAGGGTAGAGCAGGGGACACTGGGTTCCAGTATCAGCATCAGGTGTGTGCAGACACACAAGAAGAGCAAACCTGCCACCGCAGCAGTGCGGACATGCCTCCTCTACCTGCCACCGCAGCAGTGCGGACATGCCTCCTCTACCTGCCACCGCAGCAGTGCGGACATGCCTCCTCTACCTGCCACCGCAGCAGTGCGGACATGCCTCCTCTACCTGCCACCGCAGCAGTGCGGACATGCCTCCTCTACCTGCCACCGCAGCAGTGCGGACATGCCTCCTCTACCTGCTCCTTACCATATTCTTCCCATGGGAAGGGCGTACACTGTTCAGACAGAGCCCAGATTCCCTGGGTTCCCTTCCTGCTTTCAGTGCCTGCCTTGGCACAAGCAAGGGATCCAATTTCTCTAAGAACACACAGGACTAAAGGAAAACTACAGAAAAACAGACCTATCTATTCACTGGTCCCATTATTAAAGAATTTCTGGAAGAGCAAGGTAGGAAAGGAGAATTTCAGGGGAGTTTTCTTGTAAAACTTCAAAAATAGTGAAAAGTCAGCATGTTTCTGTTACCAACATTTTAATGGCATACTTGTGAAGTAAATGCTAGCATTCACTGCCTGGTGTGTAGCATATGCCTTTAATTCCAGCACTCAGGAGGCAAAGGCAGGCAGATCTCCTGAGTTCAAGGCCTGCTTAGTCTACATAGTGAGTTCTAGAACAGTTAGAGGTACACAGTGAAACTCTTAAACAAACAAACCAAACAGTTAATGTTCTTCTGGATGCTTAGAGCATTACCTGAGTTCACTGCACTTATAAAGTTAGAGAAGTCTCTTACCTCAGTTCCCTGCCGGCAGTAGGACAGGACCGGAAGTCTGCCCTTGCTCCGGAAGTTGGAACTGCCCATGATCATTGGCGGGGTGGCTGTCTTTGGAACATATAGCTCTCTTGGGTAAGTCTCACAGACCTGGAAATATCAAATGAGAATACTTAATTGCAACCAGCAAGCATGAGGACAGTGGAAGCAGGTGGGCTTACTGTGGATCTCCAGCTCTCCTCCATCCGTCCACGTGCAATCCCCAGGGCTCATGCCCAGCTCTACAGCAGACCTTCTGCTGTGGCCCCATTCTCAGGAACCTAAGCAGACCCTGGTGGAACACCCTACTTTCCTCCCTCCTATGAACCCACCCATGCCTCCTCCCATTCCAAAGTGTCAGCTCCCAATACCTATAAACACATTTTACCTGCACCCCCCAGTGACCATACCTATCAGGACCCAATACAGAATTCCTACCAGGCAGCACACAGCCACCACATTTGCTTAAGTAACCAAGGAACAAAACACCCACTCAACAAGGACAAAACCAGACATGAGCACCTAGAATCACAATCACTCCAAAACCAAATGGCTAGATGTCAGAGTGAAAGCAACCCTACCAGCAGGCTGTGAGTATTCCAACACCCATGAAGCACAAGAGAAAGACCTTAAAATCATCTTTATGAATATAGTAGAGGTCTTCTAAAAGAAAATGAATAAATCCCTTAAAGAAATCTATGAACACACAAACACTGGAAAGAAATGAATAAAACTGATCAAGACCTGAAGGTGGAAATAGAGTTAATAAGAAAAACCCAAACTTAGAGAAGTGTGGAAATGAAAAATTCAGTAACTCAAACAGGAACCTCAGAGGCAAGCTTCAGCAACAAAATACAAGAGGTGAAAGAGAAAATCTCAGACATTGAAAACACAGTAGAAGAAATGGATACATTGGTCAAAGAATACGTTAAAGCTAAAGAAACTCCTGTACAAAATATCTAGGAAACCTGGGACACTATGAAAAGATCAAATTTAGGAACAGAAGAAGAAACCCAGACAAAGGGCACAGAAAATACTTTCAACAACATCCTGGAAGAAAATTTCCCTCACCTAAAGGAGATGCCTATCAAAGCACAAGAAGCCTACAGAACAGCAAAGAGACTAGACTAGAACAGAAGGTCCCCTCAGCATACAATAATCAAAATACTAAACGTACAGAAAAAGAAAGAATATTAAAAACTGCAAGGAAAAAAGAGCAAGTAACACATAAAGGCAGATCTATTAGAATTACATCTGACTTCTCAATGAAGATTCTAAAAGCTACCAGAACCTGGACAGATGTTCTACAGACTCTTAAGAGACCATAGATGTAAGCCCAGACTACTATACACAGCAAAGCTTTATGCCACCATAGATGGAGAAAATAAGACATTTCATGACAAAACCAAATGTAAACAATATTTATCTATAAATCCACTCATACTAAAAGGTGCTAGAAGGAAAACTCCAACCTAAAGAGGCTAACCCAAGAAAACACAGGAATAAATAATCCCAGACTAGCAAAATCAAGAGGGGAAGTGCGCGCAAGTCAGAGCATGAGAATGTACACACACACACACACACACACACACACACACACACACACACCAAAAAACACCGTCACCACCACCACCATTAAAATGGCAGGAAACAAAAATCATTGGTCACTGATATCTCTCAATATCAAATACACAGACTAACAGAATGGATGGGAAAACAGAATCCATTCTTCTGCTGCATCCAAGAAACACACCTCAACATCAAGGATCTATCACCTCAGTCAGGAACAAAAAATAGAAAAAGATATTCCAAGCAAATAAACCTAAGAAGTAAGCAGTGTAGCCATCTTAATATCTGGAAAAATAGACTTCAAACCAAAACTAATCAGAAGAGATAGGAAAGGACACTGCATACTCATCAAAGGAAAATCTCACCAAGAGGACATTGCAATTATTAACATCTACGCACCAAACACAAGGGCACCCAAGTCCATAAAAGAAAGACTACTATATCTTAAATCACATATTGACCCCCATACACTGAGAGTGGGAAACTTCAATATCCTACTCTTACAAGTAGACAGGTCATCCAGACAAAAACTGAACAGAGAAATGCTGGAGCTGATGGACACTTTAAACCAAATGAACCTCATGGATATTTACAGAACGTTTCATACTCACACAAACAAACATGTCTTTTTCTTTGCATCTCAAATTTCTCTAAACTTGACATACTCCGACACAAAGCCAAGTCTCAACCATACAGGAAAACTGAAATAATACCTTGCACCCTATCTAACCACCATGAATTAAAGCTGGATATCAATAACAGAAATAACAGAAAGCTTACAAACTCATGAAAACTGAACAACTCATGACCTAATATAAAATGAGTCAAGAAAGAAATTAAAGACCTTCTAGAATTGAATGGAAATAATATACAATATACCCAAACTTATAGGTGTTGCACAATATTTGACCATACTATGAACCCCAAGATTATGTTATTTACTGGAAAAACCTGTCTCTAGCTGTGGTATGGCCCAGCTCTAGTACATACCCTTAATCCAAGAGCTTTCTGCTTATGGTAAACAAAATTAAATAAAATCAATCATAGGTCAAGAGGCAAAGCAAACAACCAGTTGACAGGAAGTAGTCATAGAGAGTCAGAGGGAGTCAGGAAGACGGATAGATGCACAGGAAGTAGTAGGGAGGGACTTTGAGTTTGGCAGTCCTTTTTGGTTTGCGGCAACAGAGGAGGAAGATCAGATGGCTGCTTCCTCTGCCTTTCTGAGCTAGCAGGTTTTCACCCCAGCATTTGGCTCTTCAGCTTTTATTGGTAAAATAAAAGGAAAGAGACATAGTTAAAGCAACATCAGTCTCTACATGGAGGCGGCCAGGCGGTGGCTGCAGTGGCTCAGTCAGCAGCTGAGGCAGAGGGAAGATTGGGTACAGCAGCCGTGCCTCAGACATAAAACAACACATGGGACCCAATGAAGGGAGCGATAAGTGGCAAGTTCACAGCACTGAGCGTCTACATAAAATACTGGAGAGATTAAAATATTAGACAAAACCATGAGGCTAAGTTAAAAAAAATCCAAAAAACTTCAAGACATTTAAAGAAGTGACAGCAGCACACTGTTCTTCAGACGGCTGGAGTCTGCCACATGCGCCCTCGGAAACTACGCTTTAACCTGCTCCAGAGCCTGGCTTACCTTGTACTCTCGGTTGGCATCGGACAGTTTCCAGTTATCATTGGGCACGCCCATCCTCTCATATTCCTTAGCAAGGTCAATGACCTGCCAACCCTTCAGTCGTTCAGAATCATTTTGCTTGGGATTATAAGAGAATGCATAGAGATCTTCATATTTTGCTGTAAAACAATAAAAATCAATACAATGTAATTTATAAGGCAGTAGACTACAAACAAAACTAATTTCTAGGATTTTCCCCTCCTATTTTTTTCTTAAGAATTTTCAACAAAGAGGTGGCTAAGACATGTACATATCTGAATTTAATATTTTCTGAGTTCCACAAAACCAATGACTATAGCTAAAGGCATATGTATAGACCCAAGATTTATGTCATAGCAAAAGGTATGATCAAAGTTAAATCTTCTATTGCATGCTTTTCTTTTTTCTTGAATACTAAATTTTTAAAACAAAAATAGATACTTCTTACTCATCCTTTTACCCAAATGCAATGCAAACAAAATACCAAAACAAGAAACTTGAAATGGCCAGGTGCAGTACCTGCCTAAAGCTCCAGCATTCACAAGACCAAGGCGGGACTCACGTTTGAGAGCAGCTTAGACAACAGTGAGAGCAACAGGGACGGATCAACCAATAACTAACAGAATGGAGATGGCAGAGAATATGAAACTGCATTACACATTGTTTTCAATTACTTTAACATGTATGGCTGTTCTGTTTGCACTTATGTATGTGCAACACTTGTTCCTGGTACCTGTTCAGGCCAGAAGAGGGCATCAGATCCTCTGGAAATGGAATTATTGATGGTTGTGAACCATCATGTGGGTGCTGGGAATCAAACTCAGGACCTCTGGAAGAGCAGACAGTGCTCTTAACCACCGAATCATCTCCTCCAGGCCCAGAATCACCCATTCTTATAAGTCAGTATAGACCCAAACCAGCAAGGCCATTGGCACATAACTATCTCTGTTATATACCTTGATTCAATAGGACAATGGAATGTGCCAGGCTCTGTGTGCTCAGAGAGAACATGGACCTGCTCCTAGGTCACTCACGAGGGCCTCCATCTAAACCGAAATCCACGCTAACAAGGAATCAAAGTCATGCTGGGGGCAGATGTGTGGGGGCCCACAGAAGCTTCGGCCTGCTCCACCTTGACTGAAGGTCAGAGAGCTTAAGCCCTTCAAAGTCACTGAGAAGAAGTCTGACGTCAGGAGTGGCTGCAAACAAGGTATTCTGACCTAGGGTGTGGTTACTTGGTGTTTTGAATATTAAATGGCCCACAGAGGTGGATCTGCTCCACCTTGACCAAAGGTCAGAGAATTCAAGCCTAGTCCTTGAAGGAAATGACAGAGGTGTGAGCCAGGAAGTAGCTGCCTACAGAATACTTGGTCTAACTGGTTATTACATATCCTGCCTAGCAGAATACTTAAACTAAAGGATATAGTTGCTTGATATTTCAAGTACTGAGGCAAGAAATTGTTTCGTTTGTCCTTTGTGTCATGTTAAAGCAGTCTTTTGCCTTCTTCCCCAGCCCCTTTTTTGGACTGGAGTGTATAAGCATATGGAGAATGAATGCGGACGTATTCAGTATTCACTGGATAGCTCTCCTGGTACTATCCTATGTCTCTGCATTCCTTTTGTATCTCTGTTCCTCCTCCCTAATTTTTCTAATCCAGTCGCCCCTACCCTGGAATGTGCAAGCCCTGTCAAGGCTGGACCCCAACATAGAAGGCTTCAGAGCCCTAGGCCTGGGTAATGGTAAGATTCATTTTTAGGGCTTCTATCCCTCCCAGCCCTCCATCTACTAAGAAGGGATTCACTCTTGTCTCTATTAATGTCTTTCATTAATAGAGAACACCCACATTTAAAACACAAGTGAGCAGCTAGGGAGGTAGGTTGGTCAGTAAAGTGCTTTCTGTGAAAACAAGAAGACCTGAGTTCAATCCCCAGCATCCAGGTGAAAGGCCAGGTGTGGTAGCACATGGCTGGAATCCCAGTGCTGGAAAGGTGGGGACAGGAGGCTCCCTGGGGCTTGCAGCAAGCCAGCTTCACCTGAACTGTCAAATCCCAGGTCCCAGGTTGACTATCTCAAACAACAAAGCAGAGGGCTCCTAAGTAAAGGCACTGGACCCTGGCCTCCATACATACATGCACACATGCGCCAGCACATCTGCACACACATGAACACATACACAATGTGCTACCTGCCTATCAAAAAAGTTTTAAAGTGCTAATATAATCTAAGGTAATGTTAGGCTGTACTATATAAAAGTCTTACCTTAACATTGTTCCTTCATTGGACACCATTCTTACAGTTCAAAGCAATTGTTTCTGTTATTTCTAAACCATTGTGGGGTATTTCTAGACCACTGAGAGGGTTGACAGTACATACAACCTAACTATAATGTAACAATAATAAAATAGTACTTTAAAGCATGCTGGAAACCCCATCTCAGCTGAGATTGTGAGCTTGGCTCTCTAGGAAGCACATACCTTGTTTTGACAGTTGCAGCAGAGAGTTATAGATATCATGGCAATCTCTTTCCCTGGGAACGATGAAATGCACAATCCTGAAGTTCTTGCACTGAATCACGAGTGGGCATCCAGAAGTGGTGAGAGCAAGTTTCTCCACAGAGGCAATATGGTGGTGTAGTATCTACAGCACAAACAAACACCCGCGTCATCAACATGCAAAGCACTGACACATGCTCTTCTCCCGAGTGCATACATGTAAACGCTCCAACGACACCTCAAATGCTATATGCTATCATATTTAACACATTTCAGTGACTTGATGCCTGAGCCAAGACTATGTTGTCATTTTTGCTAGTTTTTTTTTTTTCCACGTCAGTATATGCTGGCTGGATGAGGGGCTGGGGCAGAGTTCAGCAGCAGAATGCCTACCTGGCATGCACAAGGTCCTGGTTTCCAGCCCAAGCATCTCAAAAATTTTAATTAATTAATGTTTACCAAGTGTATGAATAAAAAAGTCTCAGTATAGACGATGGCTTGATGGCATTTTGAAACATAAGATCATCTCCACTGCTACTAACACTTTGTTCGCTACTAAGAAATTTCACTCTTTCTCAATACCATTCCTAGCCACTTAAAATATTTAAAGAAAAATTTCTGGAGAAGAGGTTTTAGGTTCCTGAAGGATAAAAACTCAGTCATAGAAGAGCTCCAGAAGTACTAAATGCACCTTAAAACGAAGCAAAGGCTGCAGCAGCAAACTCCACCCTGCTGAGTAGGTTGTTCTGTATCTGCTCGTCTTCAATCGAAGGGTGAGGGACAGATGACTACGTGTGCTACATAAATAAGGATCTGTTACGCTAAGATCACCAGCTATAGCAACTGTGCATGTTAAACCTAAGGCTGGCATGCAAGAATAAGCACATACAAGTAATCAAGGAAAGCTTGAAAGAGCCTTAATGAGATAACGTGTCCATGAAAATTGCACAAATGGCTCACACACAGAGAGAGCTCACACTCAGGAACTAGCTCCACTAACATTTGCACAAAGTTGCTCATAACCATCTGACAGTGCCGTCTCCACAGGGAATTAGGGACAAGAACCTATAAGATATATGACGTAGGGAGAATATTGTGTCATTATTAGGATCCCAGCTAAGACCTCAGATCATTTCAGGAGAGCGACAAAGGGGCCTGATGTCACGTGAGTGTAAAAAGAGCCTATCTGTATAGAGAGAAAGAGGGCCCAGTGTCAGAAAGGCTGCTTCTAGGACCACAGTGCTCCCGCTACACAGACCCCAGGAGAGACCAGTGGGCTACACTGCTAAGATGGCAGAAGAGACAGAGGAGAGGGGAGCAGCAGCATCTCTTCGCTGTCCCTCAGTCTGCTAGCCCCTTATCTTACTCACTGTACTCACACGTCAACGATGGCCAGCTCTACAAGAGAAAACAAAAGCCTGCGTACTCTGGGCTGTACCGCAGGCGTGTGTGGTTCCCTGGGAGGCAGACACGACATCTCATCTTGGTTCTGTGCTCAGAAAAGGCTAAGAACAGCTGGGTTTACTGAGTTGCTACTTTAACAGATGCTTTGCCTGTTTTCTCTTATTTAACATTCACATGATGAGTGACAGATACTATGCCCTCTACAGAGAGGTGTCAAGCAGAAACACTCGGTCTGTCATTCCCTTCCTTGCAATAATCCATCTTCACCAATATATCAAAAATTTCAGGACAGGCAATGGTGGTACACATCTTTAATCCCAGCACTAGGAAGGCAGAGACAGGCAGATCTCTGTGAGTTCCAGGCCAGTCTGGTCTACAGAGCAATTTCCAGGACAGGCTCCAAAGCTACACAGAAAAACCCTGTCTCGAAAAACCAAAAGGAAAAAAAAAAAAAGTCAGGAACCTGCACATATATATTATTTATATAACTATTCTGCAATGTTTAGTTACTGTATTTAGTTACTGTACTTAAATATTTAATACTGTAAACATTATTCTGTAATGTTTAGTTACTTCCTCCTCCTGAGGCTGACCACCAATGTCCAGCTATGAAAGAATTGAAATCCAGCAATCAAAAGCCCCTTTTGATCCTAAAACATAAATCTCCTAGTTGTAATTTGGCATTAAAATGCTATAGAATATGCTATACAATCCATATGATTGTTAATGTGCACAAACATTACCTAGACTTTTAAAAAAACTAAAGGAAGAAAGAGGCATTTTTTACATTTTTACAGATGTTAAAAAAGTCTAGTATTCTATATAATTCCATACTACAAATGATATAAATGACCCATAGAAGGGAGGCAGAAGTCACTTGGGAAGAAAAAAATTGATTGATCTGTGAGTGGTTGCACAGGCCTGTAATCCAAGCTCTCCAGAAGATGACACACTACAAATTCAAGGACAGCATGAACTATTTAGCAAGACCCTGTCCAAAACAAAAACAAAACTAATTTTTGTTTAAAAAATTTGGTTGAGATAAATAAAATAACCAGTGATTAAACAACCGTTAGTCCATTGTTACTGAGACAGTAGACAGTCCTGCTATGGTCTACCTTACCCAGGTTTCTTTTTGCTGAGTGTCAATAAATAACAGATGTGTGGCCGTAAGATACAGGGTTCCCGTCAGTGACTTGTTGTTGGTACTAAACCGGTCAAGTAACTTCACTTGTTCAACCTAAGAAAGAAAAAGATGTTATTTTTCATTTCAAACATAATATTTTTATTTCTGTTGCCGACCAATACACTGACCAAAAGCAACACAGGGGAGGAATAGGTTTATTTGGCTTATAGTTCTAGGGCAAAGTCCACACTGAGGGAAGTCAGGGCAGAAACCTGAAGCAGAAGCCACGGAGAAACGCTGCTTGCTGGCTTGTGCACTTGCTCCCAGGCTGACTTAGCTGGCTTGTTTACTCAGCCCAATACCACCTGCCCGAGGAATGGTGCTGCCCAATGGTGCTGGGCCCTTCTACACAATTAACAATCAAGACTCACAGACATGACCACAGACCCTTCTAATCTAGGCAATTCCTCAGTTGCGGCTTTTCCTCTCGGTTGACCCTACACTGTGTAAAGTGGATAATTAGGCTCGCCAGGACAGTAGCTGAAGGGCTCTAGTAGGCCTGTGCATGGCAAACATGGCTCTGGCAGGCCTTGCCCTTCCCCCATTTCCTCTGCCTTGCTAAACCATTAGATTACATTCCTAAAGCTAGCCACCAAGGTCCATTCCCTTATTTGACCACTTCTTTCACCTGAGGATGACCACCAAGGTCCAGAAATCAAAGTATTGAAATCCAACAATCAAAAGCTCCTTTTGACTACCCTAATTAACATCCAATTAAGATTAACTAATTCATCCAAACACAAGGTTTCCCCATTTAACTTTATAAACTGCCATTTACATATATCTGTCTCCTCTCTATCCAGACAAATATCCCTGCCCTCTTCCCCTTGCTCCCTCTATCTCCTGTCTTTGTCTCTTATTCCCTGTCCTCTGACCCTCTGAGGCAAATAAATCTCCCTTGTGCTGAGAACTTGGTCTTGGGTGTCTTGTGCCAACTTTGAGGTCCTTTCAGCAATATAAATGAAATTTTTCTTATCCCAGGAACAGCATGCATCATTATGTTTTTTTCCCTCCTCTTTGTCCCCAAACACAAGAATTTAGCTGCTTATTATTCAGGGTAAAATTTCATCTGTCTCTTGGAAGAACACAAAAAAGTCACAAGCAACACAGATATTATTTAGATGCCAATGCAAACCAGGGAAGATTTTAAGAAACACCAACACTAATATACAAGGAGTGTGCAGTGTGTGAGCAAAGTACTTTTCACATCTAAAAGCCCATTTTACTGTTGCCAAAGAGTACCTAGTATCTGTTGTACAGCAGTTTCCTCCAAGATTGAAACATTCCCGGTCTCCTTAATCAGGAAGGGAAACAACTCAAAAGAGCTTCAGGAAGTCCCTGAAACTGACCAGATTCACTAAGCCCCCCCCTTCCAGAGTAAGCAATAAAGTTGCTCAGAGTCACTCTTCAGATAAGTCAAGCTGCAAAGCACACTCTGTGCCCAGATCCTCTGCCTGAAAGAAGTAGAGACTAGAAACAAGCTGAGCTGCCTTAGAAAGGTATAGATCAACCAAACCACTTAGAAGGGACACTCTCAGCTGGGCAGTGGTGCACACCTTTAATCCCAGCACTGAGAAGCAGAGACAGGCAGATCTCTATGAGCTCGAGGCCAGCCTGCTCTACAAGCAACTACAGAGCAAGTTCCAGGACAGGCAAGTCTACACAGAAAAAAAAAAAACGGGCACTCTCCAACCTGTTGAGCTGCCTGCAGGTTGTGTAGTGTGTTCCAAGTACCAACTTTTATGTAATGTGACTAGTGTTTGGGTGGGCTTTGGTGTGGGAGGTCCTTCTGTATATGTGTTACTTTTATTGGTTAATAAATAAAAAATCTGCCTTGACTTGTGATAGGGTGGAATAGAACTAGGAGGGGAAAACTAAACTGAATGCTGGGAGAAAGAAGGCAGAGTCAAGGAGGTGTCATGTAGCCACTGCCAGGAACAGACATGCTGGAACCTTGCCAGTAAACCACAGCGACGTGTCAATACACAAATGAGTAGAAATGGATAAAATTAAGATGTAAGAGTTAGAATAATAATAATAAAAAAATAAGAAGCTAGAGCAAATGAGCCAAGCAGTGATTTAATTAATACAGTTTCTATGTGGTTATTTTGGGGCTGAGCAGCCGGGAACAAACAGTGCCCTCCTACAACAGGTTTGGTGATACAGCTGTCTTGGAGCCATGTATGATGCTGTATGTAATCCTTCACTTACATTCCTGTAAGTAACTACACTAAAACTCATGGTTCACCAAGTTGGACTTTGGTGGTATCCTGTACTTTGGTCTGTTGTGGGCTCCCTGAGTAGAGATGTATGTAGTGCCTTCCCAGGAAGTTTTGTCACACAACACTATCCAATCACATAAAGTTCTAGAAGTATACAACTGGGCAAATTAAGCCAAGAAACCACTGTTTGCAAGCTCCAGCTTATGCTCTATATTCCCCCTGCTGCACAGACATGGCTGCTGTGCAGCCAGCTCTGGCTCTTGCCCGCCTACAAGGCTCTCTTCCACTCAGCCCAGTGACAAGCCCTATCCTAGACTCACCGATGCCCTACCACCAAAAGTGACTCTCACTTAGAAAGTTAATTTGTTACTTATGTCACATTGTCTCTTTGCTGAGCTCCCTGCACAAACTGTCCTAAGTTGCATTGGCCTCCTATTGTGTCCAGGATGCTGAGATCCACAACAGCATTCATTTCTACTAACACTGGTGTACATACACACACACACACACACACACACACACACACACACACACACAGAGTTGCCACAGGAGTGCAGAGTGGGACTGGGACTAGTCAGAAGACTATAGCTTTAAAATTTAATGGCATCCATCTTTCAGGGAAAACACATAAAATAAGTGCTACCAATAACGTTTTTAATGTACAGCTCTATCGCAGGAGGCTGTGGCCTGTCCTTTACATTGTGTAGATCTTCAAACCAGAGAGCTCACCATTATATCATTAATTCTAAACTTCCCTGAAATATTTACTTTTCTCCTACCAGCTCAAGAACAATACACTCCCATTACGAAATGACTAATCAATAGCTACTACTCAGAAGGCTGATCATCTCACCTTTCTTCACTCTCTATAATTTACTTCCACAGAGAATGAGCACTTATAATACCACTGTTCTAATGAGTCAAAACTTCAATGTAATTAAAAATATTTAATACAAGACTTTGTGTGGTTAAGACAATAAACTCATGGTGGATACTTCCCACTGGAAACTGAGAGATATGATCTAACATGCAGCTCGGTCTGACAGTGGATCTGACACATAACGAGTGGTCATTTTACATAGACTGCCAAGAACCCCGCAAAGCCAGGCGTGGCGGTGCCTGGAGCGGCTACGGAAGGAGAATCAGGGGTTTAAGACCAATGCATGGGGAGGGAGTGGTAAGAAAGTTTTGTGCTCCATCAAGATTTCTCCTAAAGGTCAACATTTTTTAATTGTCTAGGCCATTTCTTTTGCAAGTAAAAATATGTGTGGTGATATTTCATTTGTATTTTAATAAATAAAGTTTGCCTGGAATTCAAAGAGTAAAACAGCCACACTGATCAGTCTTACAGACCAGGCCGTGGTGACACACACCTTTAATCCCAGTAGCCACATGAGTTTGCCAAAGAAACCAGGCAGTAGTGGTACACACCTTTAATCTCAGCACTAGAGAAGAATATAAAATGGGAGGAGACAGCTCTCGGGCTCAGTCTCATTCTGAGATTCCTGGAGGCAGAATCAACATTTTGGACTGAGGTAGAGGTAAGGGCCAGGGGCTGGCTTCAAGCTGAACCCCAATTTCTGTCTCTGGGCTTTATTATCATGCTATCAATATGGCTTCATTTTATCACTGCAAACTGAAACCTTAATTTATACACCTTTAAAGATAAACATTCCTCTCCAATGTCAAGACCTGGCTGAAAAGGGACAAAGCCAGCAACCAAGACCAGACCGCGGTGGGCTCTCTCTCTTACCTCATTTCCTTTCACAAGAGCGGTAGTGAACATGCAGGGAGCTAAAAAGTATCAACACCACTGGGGAGATCAATGACTGGAGTACTTCAAAGAGCTCCTCAGAGAAAATAAAAAAGGGTTTTAAAGGGTGTGGCTATGAGCAAACAGGAAAGGCATCTTTACTACTAGAAAACAGTTATTGTTGACCTTGCTCTACCATCTGCCTGTCCATTCATCCAGCCACCCATTTACTTTGGTAATACATTCTTACTGGCAATTTCAGTTCTCTGTCCCCAGTTCATTACCCAATCAGGGAAACCCTCCCCAATTCTTAGCGTAATCTAGAGTTCTCTACAAGATTTTATCAGAGCACTATAAAGAACTATAGGATTCTTATGGGTCTACAACAAGGTGGAAAATTTGAGTTGAAAATGCTCTAATAACCTATGTGCTTATTCCCTCTCCCACCCCGTGTTACACTCAAAAGTTCTATATTTAAATTTGGTTTGCTCTGTTCAAGATTCAAGGTCCAGCTTGAATATTACAGTATTGACCCTTTAAAAACACACACACGGGGTGGGGGTGGGGGGGCTGCTGAAGAGATGGCTCAGCAGTTAAGAGCACTGACTGCTCTTCCAGAGGTCCTGAGCTCAATTCCCAGCAAACATATGGTGGCTCACAACCATCTGTAATGAGATCTGGTGCCCTCTTCTAGCCTGCAGGCAGACATGCAGGCAGAACACTGTATACATAATAAATAAATAAATAAATAAATAAATAAATAAATAAATAAATAAATAAATCTTTAGACATACACACATGACCATGTACATAAATACACAGTATTAAAGAAAGGGCACTTAATGGGTCTCTCAGTAAAAATCTATTGGCTATTTAACTCTAGGCTAACCAATCTGGGTCTCATTCCTTCGCCTGTAATATAAAAGCAACTATTACTAAGGGAGGAACAGGTTATATAATGAATGCCAAGTATTATGCTCTGGGTGTCCTACAAATAGAGGCAATAAAATGTTCAAATAAATGAAACAAACATTTGCAAAAATTACAACAGTTATCTGGTAAGGCAACCTGTGGCCTGCACGTCCTCGTTTTACCTATCTGAGCTAAAAAGAGAAAAGAAAAGTGTACATGGTGTTTAAGGAGCAAATTCAGGGGCCAGCAAGATGGCTCAGCAAGTAAAGATGCTTGCATCTCCATAGGCATGACCAGCTGAAGTTACTTCTTAGGCCCACACATGGGGAAGGAGTGAATTGGCACAAGTTGTTCTTTGACTTCACACACATGCCATGGCAAACGTGTACCACAGCACATATTCCTCATCCTACCCACCCTACACACAAAATAATTTGTTTTTAAAAAGCAAATTTAGTACTTAATTAATTAAGCTGTAATGTGGAACAAACAGAATTGTTGATGGAAGAGCCACAATAGCGTTTTATCTGACAGAGGAACACAAACAGGCTTTTAAGTGTCTGTCCCAGTGTCAACAGGGAGGGGAAACGCTGGGCCTGGGCCAAACAGGGTAACCATCAGAGACTAAGGAAACTGTAGGTATGGATGAGGGCGACAATATGGCCTGAAATAAGCAGAGCAGAGAGGTCTAACAGCAAAACTGATGTCAGGAAGGAGAAACTGAAAGATCCTGTTTATTCATTAGTGTCGCCTTTAAGCTTGTCAGAATGGGCACAGAGAAGGGAAAGTGAGTCAGAGAACAGCCAGTCTTGAGTACGGTTGATGATGGAGAGCTAATTGCTACCTTAGTAAGTGCCCGGTTACACTCAGACCAGGAGCTACAACGGTGAAAATAATGACATATACCAGCAGGTTCCACAGCATCTTGGCGTACGGATGTAACAAATGGAGACATTACTCTGAAGTTAAGCCAAAACATTTACTTTCTGCTTAAAGTTATGGAGAATATAAGAGTGGTTTGTGGGAAGCACACTCATCATTCTGTCCTTTGCTGCCAATCGGCCTCCAAAAGACAGAAGTGTACCATTTTCTCTGCTATAATCATCAGCATACAAATTACAAGCCAGACTCGGGCCCAGCTTCTCCTTTCCATTTCCCCGCCCTGGAAGGAAGTACCCAGCTTTTCTTGCGGTCACCTAAAGGTACCTGTTTTGGAAGCAACTACAACTATTTTAGGTCACTACCACTGAAGCATCATAAAAACAGCATGGGGACCCTTAGAAAGCAAAAAGTAAGTGGGGAAAAGATAATGGCAAAAGAATGAAAAAATAATGGGGCAAGGAGAAAGAAACTGGAAGGTGTGGTCACTTTGTCCAGGGGTGATAAGTGCCAGCCCACGTTACTTACCTGAACTGTTGCCAACTACAGGCTAAGGGCCTAGAGGAGAAATTCAAACTTCTGCTGATTAAGACACTGGAGATAAAAACACAGGCCATCACAAACAGAAAATTATAGTATAAGAAGTTCAGACACCTGTTCTTCCTTCTCTGTGATGGGAAGGGACCAAGGGCCTCCTTTGACCAAACTTCTGCAACCAAGAACTGTGGCTGCTCTTAGCTATGTTACACTGTGGGTGATGGCTCCAGCGCACAGACCACAGTTAGCTGCTGGGAGGACTCTGCTCTCTCCCTCCAGCCAGACCACTCCTAAGACATCCAGACTGTTCTACAGACATCCTATGCAGAACTAGCTGTAGAAAAGGAGGAGGACATTATGCTGGTGTGTGCGCGGCAGACATTAAGTGAGAGTACTGCCTCTTCCATCCTGTGTCCTCAGTTGCTAGGACATCTGGCAGCGTAAATTACCAGGAAAGCAATTATGGACTTCATAAGACAGAAAAGAGCATTCTCGGATCATAAGTCCAGGGGGAACTTTTCAGTTCTATTTCACTTTGCTCTTCCGCAATGTTGAGCACAGAACTTCCTATCTCAGAGAGAAAGCAAAGGATTATAGAGGTGGCCCCATGGGTAAAGTCACTTGCTGCCAAGCCTGACGACCTGAGTTCAATCCTCAGGACTCATGGTTGAAGAGAACGGTAGAAGAGATATCCCCTGAAAGTTGTCCTTTGACTTCTATACATACACTGCAGCACTCATCTCTCTCTCTTTCTCTCTCTCTCTCTCTCTCTCTCTCTCTTTCTCTCTCTCTCACACACACACACACACACACACACCACTTTAAAAAGTCAAAAAGGTTTTACAGTGGCCTTCAAACATCTGCAGTAGCTTGCCCTCCCCCAATTTTAATATTCTATAGAAACCTCCTTTACCTCCCCAGCTCTAGCTTTCTCACTAGCTCTTAGCTACAAGGCGGGCAAAGGGGAAAGTATTGCCTCTGTTGCCCGCCCCCCACCACCCCTTCTGATTTGTGTTGTCCACCCAACAGCGCCCTGGTAACCTCCAGAGTCCCTGCTTGCTTCGTTTGCTCTCCCACATTTGCCACCATCTAATGCAGCGCAGCGTAGACCCGATCCATCAACTCTATTGTTGTCTCTCCTGATTCAAAATAGATTTTCTCAGAGCAGTTTTTGTCTATCCAATTCACTGCCATCTGCCTTGTTTCCTAGCGTGGAGAAGAGTGCCTGGCCGGAGCAGAAGGCAGAGAGGGGCACAGAGGACACAGAGAAGGGAGTTAGGGCAAGGACGGAGCTCTCTGGCCCTCTCACTCACATGTGAGGTGGCTCTTCCACCTTGGCACTCTGACTTTGGCATGCACCTGTCTGCAGGCCCCTGGGCCCTAACGCTCCTTCTCTTTTCTATGGAGTCTCAAAGGGTTCTTTTACACAGACATCCACACCTGCTTCTCTCCCTCAACCTCTCCCCTCGCCCAACAACCTCCTGATTAACTGGTTACTACACAAAATCTTACTACCAAGCTGCACTCATGCATCTGTTTGTCTCCACCCCTACTCAGCTGCCCGCCTCCACACTCTAACCTCTTCACTAGATAACTATTCTGTTATGCAGGAGACTGCGGTAGTGAGACAGAGGCCTTGTAAGAAAGACCTGGCTTGCAGAACCCAGCTCCTACCAGCAACCAGTGAGCCAGTAATTCTCAGACAGCTGATACAGGATAAGTTACTTAATCTTGACAAACTACAGGTTTCTCACCTGTAACATGGTATAGTACTAAAGACAGATAAAATGGTGTCCTGCTTGGGGCAAGTGTTCAAATATGTCTCAAAATCTAAGATCTCAGGGGCTGGAGAATTGGCTTGGGGGTTAAGAGCACTTGTGACCCCTACAGAGGACCTAGGTTTTGGTTCCCAGCATTCACACGGTTGCCCACACTCATCCCTAACTCCCGTTCAAGGACATGACCTCTGTGGGCACTAGGCATGCACGTGGAACACATACAACTATGCAGGTAAAGCACTCATACACATAAAAATACATCTTTAAACACAAAACTGGGGTCTAGAGAGATGGGCCACTGGGTAAGGGCATTTGTTGCTCTTATAGATGATGCAGGGTCAGTGCCCATCACCCACATGGCATTTCACAACCATCAGTAACTCCAGTTCCAGGGAATCCAACCCTCTTCTGGCCTCCTTGGGCACCAAGCATACACATGGTGCACAAATATATATGTTGACAAACATTCACATGTAAAAGAAATAAATCTATTTTTTATTGTGCTATACATTTTTCTCTGCTCCCCTCTCTCCTTCTACCCTCTCCTGTGACCCCCACACTCCCAATGTATTTAGGAAGGCCATAAATTTGGGAGTATGGGACAAAGGAGGAGTTGGAGGGGGATGAAAGAAGTTGAAGGGAAGGACAAAGCTTATGTAAACAAATACATAATGTATGAGATTCTCAAAAAATATTTTATTAAATTGATTTTTTTTAAGTTTCCAGGAGGTCTTAACTAATTACATTCCGGATTGCCCCTCATCCCTGCCAGTAGTCATTTCCCAACCTGGAGCCTCCAGCTGAGACTTGTAGAGGAAGGTACTTGCTAATCAGGATTCTAGATCTAAGCCTTCGATTATAGTTTACTGTGTTTCCTTCGGCCAGCTTTGACTTCTTCATTTATTAAATAGGTGCAGTTGTCACATAATTAGTATTAGTAAAGTACCAGTAATAAAGTCCAATTGGATGGTGCCACAAAAATAAAATAAAAAATTAATCTAATAAAAACAACAACAAAAAAAACAAATCCTTAAGGTTGTGTGGCTGGGTAGATAGCTCACTGGGTAAGAGCACTTGCTCTGCAAGCACAACTGAGCAGGAGACTCTTAGTCCCAGTGTTGTCGGTTCGAGCCCCATGTGGGCACCATTTTATAAACAAAGACTGCTCTTTTGTTCCCTACCACTCAGACCCGAATAATCACACAAAAACTATATTAATTATAACACTGCTTAGCCTATTAGCTCAAGCCTCTTATTAACTAACTCTTATATCTTAAATTAACCCATTTCTCTTTACCTGTGTGTATCGGCACGATACCAATGTGGCCTATTGGTAAGGTTCCAGCACCTGTCTCCTTCGGCAGCTACATGGTGTCTCCCTGACTCCGCCTACTCTTTCTCTATAGCTCTGTTCAGATTTCCTGCCTGGCCTTGCTCTGCTAAGCCATTGGCCAAAACAGCCTTATTCATCAACCAATAAAAGCAACACATATACAGGACATCCCACATCAGTTTGAATTTCCAGCACCCACTTAAAAAGTTGCATGATCACACGTGCCTGTGGCCCCAGCCTTGGGGGAGCCAGACAGGAGACCTAAAGAGCTCAGCCAGCCAATCTGAAAGGTTGAGCTTCTGGTTCAGTGAGAGACACTGTTTCAACGCAATGTGATGAGAATAGGGCGACATATTTAACACTGAATTTTGAAGCTAGAAAATTATTTAATCAGTACTCAGCTAAAAAAAACTAGTATCTAATAGCAGACCGCAAAGCAAATAATAACTCTAAATGATACAAAAACAAGAATATAAAACTATTACTTATGATAAATTTAAAAAGGAAAACCTTTTAGCCATTATTTCCCAAGCGAATACTAATTTAACAATTTTATTAAAACTATTCATTCTGGGAAAAGCATACCTAGCTTTTGAAGTGAGACATCAGTTTAAACTCTAACCGCCATACGTGGCTAACCCAGCAGGTTGTTCAAACTCACCAATGTCTTACTTCTCTACAAATGGAGACTGTAAAACCACTGCCAGGGTCCATTCTTAAATCAGTGACTGTCCTAGTTCCATTTCTGTCACTGTGATAAAATACTCTGACATAAAGCAAGGGTTGATTTGGCTTAAAATTTCAGGTCACAACCCACCATTGTCGGGAAGTTACAGCAGCAGGGGCTTGAGAGTCAAGAGCAGAGAGAAAATAAATGCACGAAAGCTGTCCCCTTACTTTCTCTACTTTATACATTCAGAACCCAGACCACAAAATGCTGCTACCCACATCAGGATGGACCTCTTACCCCAACCCAATTAAGAAAAAAAATCAATTAGGAAAAAACAAAACCCCTCACAAGCATGTTCTCAAGCCAACATGATCCAGGCAGTCCCTCATCGGGACAAGCATGTTTCCAGGCCAGCGTGACCCAGGCAGTCCCTCACTGGAACAAGCATGTTCCCAGGCCAAACATGATCCAGGCAGTCCCTCATGTTCCCAGGCCAACATGATCCAGGCAGTTCCTCATTCGGCCTCCCTCCCCAAGTGATTCTACACTGTAGCATGTTGATAATTAAAAGGAACCATCATAGTCATAATATCTAATGAATTAACATATTTGTGAAATGTGAACATTGGAGAATTATGACAATATTCCATAACTGTGTCCACTGATATAATTGCCAACAAAAGGTAACTATAACTTTTCAAAAACAGCTGTTAAACAACATAAAACATCACTAAACAGTCATACAGCATTACAGCAAATTAAAAATGTTTATTACTTTTACTTGGGGTAGGGTGGGCAAGCAGAGGCCATATGTGGAGGTCAAAGGGCCACTTTCAGACTTCGGCTCTCTCCTTCCACCATGTGGGTTCTGGAGAACCAATTCAGGCTGTCAGGTTTGGCAGCAGGCACCTTTACCCACCGAGCCATCTTGACGGCTCTACAAATAATTTCGGACCGTGCTAACTAAACTACGCAGCAGAGTTGAAAACAGCAGTCTATCTCCGGTTTTGAAATACATTTTTTTTTTGCAGCAAGTTAAATATGTCTAGATGAAAACTACACATAACAAAAACAAAAATGTTGGCTACGTTCAAAGCAATCGTTTAAGAGCACACCCTTTTTCCAAACAAGGACTTACATGACAGTATCAGGCTACATGGTGAGGTTCTTGTTGATCTTGCTGTGGTCTGCCTAGTGTCGGTCAAGTGTGTACACACTAGCACCTAGCAAACCTCTGTTCCACTGTAGTCTACATACACCCATTTAAGATTTTTCCAGAGAAGTGATTGGATGCCACAACAATCACACACAGTAACAAAGGAGCTCCAGAAGCAACTTCAGTAGGAAACCAGCTGAAAAGCTCTCAGCCTTTAAAAAGACTTTAAAGGACCCTTATCCAAACACCAGCCAAACCAGCCTACCTAACACCAGCATGGGCCCACCATGAAAAGTCAGGCTTAATCAAGAACAGTCTTCAAGATCATAAAAGCTCCAGTTACACACACACACACACACACACACACACACACTCCCCAAAGCCAGAGATATTTATCAATCGTAAACTGGAGGGCATTTCTTAAATAATAAAGGGAATCATGGAGATTTTTCCACCAGTGTTCACTCTCACCATTCACTTAGGGATAGGGTGTGTTCTGCTCAGTGGATCCAGTGTGCTTTCACTGTGTGTGTGTATGTGTGTGTGATTCATAGCAGCAAGCAAATGAGAGCTACAACGAGGTTCAAAGAGTAGAAGGCAGTTTCTGAGCCAACAGCTGCTAGAGCCCTGTGACCTGGACAAAAACTAGTTCTCATGCCCACTGTTCCTTTCCCTACCTTAGCACCTTCTACTGGATAGCTAATCACCCTCCCGTTTCAAATTTTAAATGTCAGCAACTTAACCTCTCCAATTATTTTATTTTCCTTCTCTTTAAAGAAAAAAAAAAGTCTTGGAAAAGGAGTTAATTTTCAGCATTTCCAATGTTACTACAAACAGGTTAGGCAAACTCCAAAATAAGTCCTAACAAAAGTCCGTGTTATGTTATCCATAACATAGAGAGCTGTGAAATGTTTTGCAGAACAGTGAAGATAATTCAGCTTGTTCCCAAATGACCTGTAACTTTAAGACCTTTAGGACAGGCAGCAAGTGACTGTTATGGCTTTGGCAAAGCCAGGAGAGTTGATTTTCCCATCTTAAAATGCTATTCAAACCTATTGATCTCCGTTTCTGCTTTGGTCCCTTATGAAGCTGAAGTTTGGCTAACACATTGTTGGTAACAGTCCGGTGTCGTTTCAGTTTTTAAACTTAAAAATCATTTTAAAAAATCGTTCATTCTCTAAATTCCTTTCACACAGAAAAATGAAGCACGGACTTGACAAGCTCAGTTATGGGGAAATTCCATGGACCTTTTACAATATGACACAGCCTTTCCTCTTCTGCATAACTGCTGTCAAGCTGGCTCCCAACACTTAGGGCAATGCCTAAAGTTGGAAGCACAGAAGTACCAGATCTAAGTGGCTGGCGGACTGGAAAAGTGAGCGGACTCGGATGCTCTAACGTTAGCACCCCGAATGTGAGGGCGAGGCACGTAAGCTAGAACAGGACCAGTTCACCTCGCACGGTACTAGTACTGATGATGTAGGAGCCACCCGGCCGGGGACGAACCAGGCGGCGATCGGCCGAAACCCCAAAGTAAAAAGCAGCCCCAATCTTGCCCAAGAGAGTGGAGCTCGCGGGGCTGCCACCGTTCGTCGACTCCCCAAGTCTCTGCCAAGGCGCCTGCGCCGTCCTCACGGCCTCCGCACCCCCAAACTGCCGGCCTGCAGCTGAGGCCCCACACCCCTAAACTGCCCGCCCGCCTCCGCCGGATGAACGCCGGCGGCCACGAGAATCTCTGTCGGCTACCTTGGTAGTCCGGATGTGCTCCATCACGGGGCGACGCCCGCAGGCGGCAGGCTTCAGGAGCGCACCATCGGGAGAGAAACGGGGCTGTGACAGCCACCGGCAGGAACTCCCTCAACCCGCCAGCGTCAGCCAGCCCGCCGGCGGCGACCACTGCGCAGGCGTCGTCCGCGAGCGCTGTCGCCTAGAAACACTTCCGCAAATCCCAACTACCGAGGGGATCCTGGCTGCGAGCAGAGCGTCTCCAACCGAGATGGGCGCTGGCAGGGTCGCACCCGTGACAGATTATGCAGCGCCCTCCCTGGTGGAGGACTGGCATTGCCAAGGCCGACCAGGCCGACTCCTGTTCAGCCAGACCAACAAAGGTGGGCTCCTAAGGAGCTAGAAGACATTTCTAGGTTTGAAGATCAATCCGAAAGGAATTGGCCAGTGAAGGAGAGACTGGATGTTTCTGAACTCCACTACTATGCCAGTTTAAATCACATTTAGAAACGCACGGGCACTGGGCTGGTGTAATGAACTATTAAAATCTATTATGATTATTAATATTAAATCTGAGTACATTTTATTTGATCTTTGTTGCCAAGTGTTAGGATATAACGCTTAGAGGTTTGTAGATACGTCTGTGCTTTGACTTAAGATTCTACATGAATGCCTCTTTATCTGAAAGACATTTTTTTTTCAGGGCTGGAGAGATGATTTATCAGTTAAGTTTGTATTGGAAACTTTCCTGATGTTTGTTTTCCCGTAAATAAGCAAAGGTAGCTGGGGATGGACAGTTTGACTTCCTAACTAACAGCCGTAGACCCTTGCTCCTCTGGCTGACTTCTGCAAAAGACTCTTCAATTAAACCAACACTTTTAAAACTGTGCCAAAGCAACACAGAGAAACGCTGTCTAAAAACAAAAAAAAAAAAACAACTGTGTATGGGTGGGAGGTAGCTGACCAAAACTTAATTTAAAACCAAATATGCAGTCAATCCAAAGGATACAGCCTGTTTCTGGTATTACTTCTCTTTGTGGATTTTGCTCATGCCAGCAACCACTGGTGCAGTGCCTCTACTCTGATTTCATCTATATATGTTATGAATTGAAGTGTTTCCACAGTTTGTACAAAACGTTCTGCTCTTACAGAAACACTGATTTAACTACAGAAAGCAAAACTTATCATATTTTCCTGTTATCATTCTTTAGCAGGTATCAAATTAGTGAATCTTTGGTTTGAGCTGTATTAGAAAAACATAACCCTCTCCGTTTTAGTCATTAATAAGTAGTTATAATGAATGTATCCAAAAGAATTGTTTTAAGAAACAATTTATGGTTCAGTGTGTTGGGGCACACCTTTAGTCCCAGCGCCCCAAAGGCAGAGGCAGGTGGTTCTCTTTAAGTCTCAGGCCACCCCGACCCACACGGTGAGACTCTAAAGAACAAACAAACAAAACTATGATCAGCAAATGTCTGATTTGTACACCTATTTTAACATGCCTATATAACCAAGGACAACAATTTTTCTGCTAAAAAGGGGTTATAAGAGGACTGTTTTTAAAAGATTTTTAAACAGGCTACCCTTAAACCAGAATCAGTCAATACATTTTTGTATGGTTTTGGTTTGTGTTCATTTTCTCCTCAAGTGATACTTTTAATAATTTGAGTCTTTCACAAAAACTTATTTTTAAAGGGAGGCACTATTAAGTTAATGTTTGGCAGAAATGAAATGGTTCTCAGTAAGAATCTGGCCACATAACCGGACCTGATTCAGAGGTGGGAGACAAATTAAGATGAGCTGTCTTTAGCCCCCTAAATAATTAATCAACTGATTGCCCATTTTTGTGTGTGCCCTAACACCCTTATGTCTGATGCGTTTATCTTTTTAGAATGTACAAACAAGAACCCTAGCTCCCACCAACCCAAGGCCAATACTGTCATCGGAGAGCACCTGACACCAAAGCAGAGCCTAGTCTGCTTTGCTGTATCCTGCCCTTCTGATGTTTCCACCGACATAACTGCAAAATGGCTTAATTTATAACGTTCTTTCTACTATGGTATTTGGGGTAACTTGGGTCTGTATTTCTTGGGCACATACCTGGCTCTAGAATAAACTCTTACTCTCTTTGGGAGTTGTTCTTATCTCTTTACGTCTTCATTTATATCCAAGAATATTGCATTTCCAACTCCTGCCCATCAACTTATATTCATCATATATAATGATCTGTGACAACAAATGTAAATTTCTCATTTAAAAAGATTGTTCTTCCCACTTTTTTGGTTTTTGTTTTTTGCTTTTTTTTTTTGGTTTGGTTTGGTTTTTTAAGATAGGGTTTCTCTGTGTGCATCCCTGGCTGTCCTGGAACTCACTCTGTAGACCAGGCTAGCATCAAATTCACAGAGGTCACCTGCCTCTGCCTCCCGAGTGCTGGGACTAAAGGTGTGTGCCACCATCACCCAGCTATTCTTCCTATTTTTAACATCAAGTTGAATTCTTGTTATTTATCAGTAATATTCTGACAACCTTCTTTTTTATGATTAAGTTTGTGTTTACATATATGTGTTTGTCTGTGTGAGTAGACACTGCAGATATGAAGGCATCAGAGAGGATCAGAGAAGGGTGTTGGGTATCTGGAACTGGAGTTGCAGGAGGCTGTGAGCCTTTGACCTGTACTGGAAGCTGGGCATCTGGAAGAGCAGCATGTGCTCCTAACTGATAAGCCATCTCTCCTGCCCTACCAAATGTCTCTCAAATAAAAAAAGGCATTCACATAGCATCTTAAATCAGAGTTCAGCCTTATCTAAAAGCCTGTCGGTGTTACATCCTGCTACTTGGCAGCAAAGACCACATTAAATGTACTCAGAGCCTAATACCACTATACAATCAAAGGTGGTTGTAGGAGAACACTGGCCTCTGAGCACGACAGTTATTACCATCCTAATCATGGCAGTTGTGATACATGCAAGGGACCCTCTTGTAGGAAAAGGGAGTGGAGTGTGGTCAGACCCTCAGCTCAGAATCCAGCCACTTCTTTCTGGGCTTCATCTCAGTTGTATGTGATTCTGGCTCCACTGCTGGTCTTGGTGGTGCTGGAGCATAGAGTGTGGAAGGCCAACTGGAAAGGGGTATCATCAATGCAGCTTTTTGGGGATCCTTCACATTACATTCACATGGCTCATCCTCCACCCAGGCTCCTGTAAGTGTAGCATTGATCTAATTATTTTTAATAAAAAAGAGGGAGTCAGATATCAAGGTAAGAACCTGAACAATCAGAGAATGACAGAGAAGCCATCAGTGACTTATCTATTTCGTTCCTCCACCCTCTCTCAGCCCTGCATTACTACTTCCTGTCTCCTATCTGTCCTCAGTCCTCCAAAACCTCTATGCTTAATTTTGGTAAGCTAGTGGCTAACTCCATCCTTTGATTCAAAGCCAATTTTATTGTCAGAATGCAATCAAAATACCACACAACATGTAAGTAAGCCCCAAAAAACTCACTGGTGCCCCACACTCTACTTGGGTGGAACTGTAACCTTGGTCTATAATCGGTGCTTTCTCTGAGGTGAGAAGATATCATTCATGCCCCCACCCCGTCGCCATTAACACTGCCATTTTCTATGCAGACTTTTTAAAATCCCTTTTTAGAAGTCGCTAGCACATCATTAGGCGAATGTCCAGATGCTGAATTCAGCGCTATCTTTTCTTCCCCTTTCCCGTTCTTCAGTTCACCATCGTCACCATCATCTCCCTTTAAAAATGCATTGATTGCTATGTGGACATTTAAAGCGCAGTAAGTCAGCGCTGCTGCGGGCGGCATCCTCAGAGGTTAAGAGCCCACATCTTCATCAGGGCTGCTGTGATGCTAGCATGCTCAGGCCTGTTGGCAAGCCCTCAACGGAGGAAGGAGCGAGGAGGGTCATGGGCCTATGAGGTTCCAGCCAGTCCCCCCTATACCTCCCCTTTGTCATTTGTGGTATGTTTCTACCCTAATTGCACATGGTGTCATGTCTCCAGACATGCTGGAGTATGTAGCGTGTGAAGGCTCACTGACAGAGGGAGTTCATCTGTGCATCTGGGGAAGTGGGAGGCGAGAGCTGCTGGGAACACGAGAAGCAGCACTGGGGTCGCCCATGCTCTGTAAGTAATTCACTCACTGGTTTTTCAGGTTAGACTTTGGTGGAATCACACTCGGGTTTGTTGTTGGTGTCCTGTAAGGAAGAGGCAGACATTTGTTCATGTCTCCCCAGAGAAAGAGTTCCTCAAACAGTTAAAAATAAATTAAATGGGGCCGGAAAGGTAGCTCAGCAATGAAGAGAACTGATTGCTCTTCCAGAGGACCCGGGTTCAATTCCCAGCACCCACATGGCAGCTCACAAACATCTCCTAACTCCAGTTCCTGGGGATCCAGTGCCCTCTTCTGGCCCTCACAATCACACGGGGTACACACATACATGCAGGCAGGACGCCCACATACATAAATGTATAACAAATTTTAAAAATTAAATTAAAACCTAATTTATATAGCTGAAATTTATGTACAAAGTAGAAAAACTTATCCAGCAGAACAAAGCGGCAAACATCGTCAAAGAGCATTTATGGCCCTGAGAGATAACAGAAAACCCATGAAGTCAGATTGTGTCCTCAAGATCTATTCTATGCTCCATTTTTGCCATGCTTCTTTTAATTAAATCTATTGGTTAATATAATATGGACAGTTCCATAGGTCAAGGATTGATGCTTAGTAAAAGGCACTTTGCCTAAGGGAAGCGAATGCAGCAAACAGGCAGAGAGCTTGAGCACTGAAGAACAAGAAGCAAAGTGAAACAAAAAGAGCAAAACCCAAAAGCAAACAGAAAAGCACTGTGACCAGAAAAATCCATAGTGAAAAAGAACAATTTGTTATGAACATGAAAATTTTCCTACACATTCCAGATATGCTGAAAAGATCAGCAGTGAAGACAGTAATAAATGCAAATATCATACTTTATTTCCTGTTTTGCCTATAGGTTAAGTGATGTTAGGACTAGAATTAGAATTTTAGGAGTTACGCTACTATTTTCAGTGTGTGTGTGTGCGTGTGTGTGTGTGTGTGTGCAGCCACCAAAGGCATCAGATCCCCCTGGAACTGGAGCTGGTTGTGAGCCACTTGCCATGGATTCTGGCAACTCGCATTCTTTACAGGAGCAGCAAGTGCTTTTAACTGCTGGCCATCTCTTCAACACCAACATTCCAGTTTCAAAAGATAACTATGTTACACCCTGCCATTACAAATTCTGTCAAGAGCCTGGGCAGTGGTGGTACATGCCTTTAATCACAGCACTCAGGAGGCAGAGGCAGGCAGATCTCTGAGAGTTCGGGACCAGCCTGGTCTACAAAGCAAGACAGGACAGCCAGAATTACACAAAGAAACCCTGTCTCAAAAAACAAAACAAAACAAACAAACAAAAAATCTGTCAATATTATCACACTTTTAATTGTGAGCCTAATGAAGGTCATATGTACATGATTTAAACAAATAACCAAACCAAACCTAGAAAATTCACTTAACACTTAAAGCATGAACCAATGTGTGATATATTTATTGTTCATATTCTCTTTTTCAGACCCCTGTAAGTAGTAGTTGATACTCCCAAAACACTGTCTGATTCTAAAAACTTGTTAAAATAAAATAAATAGTAAATCATACCACATGTCAACAGCATCATGGTTAACACATTGAAACACTGTTCTAACATGCTCTGGGATCTGTGTCTTGACTTTTCAAACCAGCACCAGAAATTTTCAAAGGACTCCAAATGGCTGAGAAAGGTGCACAAGGTTCATGGCTTTTTGTGTTGGCTCCTGATGGTGCAGCCTTCGGCCAGAATTGTTTTAGTTTATGCCAGACATTTTGCTCTCACAAAACTTTGTGACCTCTAGATGACCCTGCAGAGGAAGCACTTGTGGATGGCCTAGCCGGGGGGCTGCCATAACTGGTCCTAAAGAGACGATCCTGTGACTGGTACAAGCACAAATCTTTGCACATCTGTGTGCACATCTGTGACGGATGCTATGCCCCTTCTGCTGCTGTCTAAGCGGGCTGCTCATGCTCACTTGGTCAGTCAGCTCGGAGACATTCTGTGCTCTTTCCTGTGGATAATTGGGCCCAACAAAAGGTTTTCTTACAAGTTTCTTAATGGGAGGGGGTGGTTCTTTTTCAAGAAAGGGTCTCACTGTGTAGCTCAGGCTGTCCTGGAATTCACTATGTAAACCAGGCTGGCCTTGTAGAGATCTGCTTGCCTCTGCCTCTCCAGACCTAATAATGCAGAGAGAAGTGCTTGTGACAACAGAGTGGCAGTGGCAGTGAAACAACATGTGGGAAGTCGGCAGGTCAAGCAACTCTATAGGCAACACACACACACACACACACACACACACACACACACACACACACACACACACACACACACACACACACACACACACACACACACACACACATAGCTGGCAGCCCAAGAAAACAGCCAGGGTGGAAATAAAAGGAAAAGCTGTAGTACACGGGATGGAGATCTGAGGCTGAAGATGAACAGAATGGTGTACAGAACAAGGTGAGACACATGGCAGGGCCGGTCACTGAAAGACTATCTTAGACGTGACTGGTCTACATGAGAGAAGCTGTGACACTGGCTGCCTCAAATGCTGAGGAATCCCTGAAGCGAGGCCAGCTTGGATGCTGAAATTGCTTTTGCTACCAAGAGCTAAGGGGCACTACTTCTAGGCTCATCCCAGAACTGTGACAGTTTACACGGCTCTGCACGCCAGTCCCTGAAGCCTGCATGAAAACTTAACTCTAGTGGATCCTGCCTGCGGAGGCTTCCACCAAGTTGTCCTCAGCTTTCAGACACTGAGGGCTACCCAGGCTGTCAGAAGACCATCTTTTCCCTGCTCACTCCAGGATTTCTACACAGGTCTGTGGTGGAATAACCTTTTTGTACACTGTGAAGATGTGTCTTTGCCAAGGCACTTTCTGATTGATTTAATAAAGAGCTGAATGGTCAATAGGGGAGGAGGGTAGGTGGTACTTCCAGGCAGAGAGAGAGAAAGAGACAGAGACAGAGAGAGGAGAGGAGATAAATCAAGGCAGAAGAGAGTCATCAGAGGACATGGAGAGGAAACAGGAGATGCAAGAGAGGTAAAAAGACATGAGGTAAAATGTAAATTAATATAAATGGGTTAATTTAAGTTATAAGAAATAACAGGACAAGCCTAAGTCATAGGCCAAGTTTCATAATTAATGGTAAGTCTCCATGTCATTTTTTTGTGAGTTGCCAGCCCAGAGAAAAATCCATCCGCACAGGTCAATCTAGTTGGTTAGAAACACTTGCATTTCAGTTTGAGAAGCAATTCTACTACCCCCTAGAATTTATTCCAAAGAAATAAGACACTGTAGTTTTATTTGAAACAAATTCCTCATTTCCCCAGGATTTTGTAACTCCAGTGCATTCATTCCATGTTAGTGTAGACACCCATTAAAACTGACCCTGGGGAGGAGGGCTGGGGGCGGGGGGGGGGGGGGGGGGGGGGGGGGGGGGGGGGGGGAGCCGGAGGGGAGGTAGGCTGGGGCTGTAGAGGTGATTGGTGGCTTATCAGTTAAAAGCACTCACTGTTGTGAAGCAGAACTCAGCTTTCAGCACCCACATCAAAGTCAGATGTGGTCCTGTGCATGCTGGTAAACCCAAAGCTGAGGGCAGATAAAGACAGGATGGCCAAGGTCTTGCTGACTGCCAGCCTCACTGAAAAACACCACCTTCAAGTCCAGTGACAAATCTTACCTCAAAGGAATGAGGTAAGAGTGATAAAGGTGGTCACCTGATGCCTGCCTCTGGCCTCTGTGTATGTACCACACACACCCCCACCTCATACACATAAACTAACTCTCTCTCAAATGGCGATGATTTATTACTACAGGAACAAAAAGCTAGCCACAGTACAGCAAATTCAACGTGACTATCAAATAGTTGGTAGGGGTTGGAAATGAGGAGAGTACAGAAACCCGAATTCCACCGCATAACACATAAACAGATAGCAAGACTCCTACAAGGAAACTTTTCATGTCGTTTTGATTCAATCTCTTATCTGCTTTTCACCCCCCCCCCTTGTTTCATGACAGTTACCATTTTCTCTCTTCCAAATGATCAGGTGACAGGAGGCCTGGAGAGATGGCTCAGCGGTTAAGAGCACTGGCTAACCTTCCAAAGGTCCTAAGTTCAATTCCCAGCAACCACATGGTGGCTCACAACCATCTGTAATGAGATCTGGTGCCCTCTTCTGGCCCACAGGCATACATGCAGACAAAACACTAGATACTACATAATAAATAAATAAACCTTAAAAAAAAACTAAGGTGACAGAAAGGACACTAAGTATCATTTCAGTGTTATGGGGCAAGTACTGTTATTTGTCTTATTTCAAAGATGACAAAACTGAAATACTATGAAGTAAGTTGTCTGATATGACAGAATAGAGAAAGCCAAGAGTCATGGCAGAAAGCCAGACAGCCTGACTCCAGAGCCTGTGTTCTTATTAGACATTCTATATTGACTTGCTTTTCAAAACCCATATTAAAGTTCCATCTATTGGTAATATGAGAGGCCAGAAAATCACTCTGCTTAAAACAAAGCTCAAGTAATGGAAAACAGAAAATCAAATTCTATGAAGCATTGAATAACTGGTGTATATAGAAACCTGAAGGGATGCATGCATCCTCAGAGGCGAGCAGGACACTGACACTGATACCGCAGGAAGACCATTTCAGTTGGGTCAGTTGACTGCTTTGATACACTCCCAGCACGCCCAGCTGAAAGCCCAAGTGCAGGGCCCAATTTAGGCAGTAATCTAACGGGAGACCTGCCCGCATAAAGCCATAGCCAGAGAGAAACTCAGCCAATGCAGTGCCCTGAAGAAGGCCTGACATTGCAACATGACAATGTCACGAGACAGATTTACATCCTGGATTCATTTTCAGTTACCCAAGAACTGAAAATCAAATTCTCTAGAGGTAAATGGAGTTTAAATGGGCTGGGGTTAATTGAGCCTCAAGACTTTATTGTAGCAAACACAAATCCTTCCTGGTGGAATATGCCTCCGTAATGAGCCTCAAATAATTCTTATAATTAATCTCCTAAGGAACATTAAATTAAAACCACAGCAAAGTAGCATACAAGGAAAAGATCTTGAAGTAGCAGTAACACAATGACAATAAGAGATTATATAATGATCAGGCTTAGCTTACTAAAAGAAAATGCCAGATATGTGTAAGAAAATAAAAGACAATAGAAATATTTGTGGTACTTAGACAATCCTCGGAGAAGGCCTTGTTGCTTATACTAGACTAGGTTCTGTGTGACCTTGTACTAGGGAGCTGTGAATGAACGAACGCTACTCACTCTAGGTAAAGCACAAAGGACACACCCCACCCAAGTCTAGTTTGGGCAGCCAACAAATTCATTGAGCTTACTTTCAGGTGCGGGCTGGGGGCGGTTATGAGCACAAAACAGCTGCTCACTGAAGTCTTAGCTCAGTACGGGGTGGGGGTGGGGTGACATCTCCACAAGTGTATAGATGGAGTGCCCTCTTCACACGGTGTAGCTTTACACACTACACACTCCAGCACCTCCAGACACCACGTGCTGCCAGGGCAGAACTGCACACGATTGGGAAGTGTCAATGGAGACAGGACTTTTCAAGTTTGCTGTTCCTGGTAGCATGCAATAGGTAATACCGCTGATCAAACATTCCAGGTTGTTTTTGTCTGAACTTTGCCATACATCAAACAAGAATATATGAAAATTTTATTAAGTTGAAAGAATAATTTTCTTGTTAACTTGGAAGGCTCATCTGAAAGCACAGCTTTTCTTCTTCTTCTCCTTCTGCAAAAGCTTTTATTAGACTTAGGTTGAAATTTTTAGTAAACTTTGAATTTTAAAGTTATAAATGTACAGATTACTGAGTGTAGTTTTTTTTTTCTCTTTTGGGGGCCTGCCACCCAGCTCCCAAAGAAATACATGGAGACATCTTTACTTATGAATGCCCGGCCTTAAATTGGCTTGTTTCTAGCCAGATTTTCCAACTTAAATTATTCTATTTCTCTTTAACTACATTTTGCCTCTGGGCTTTTTAACTTTCTTTATTTATATCTTTTTCTTTCCTTCTTACTCCATGGCTGACTGCGTGGCTGGTCCCTGGTGACTTCCTCTCCTTCTCCTTTTCTTGATCTTCCCTTTCTTTTCCCCAGATTTCTCCTATTTATTCTCTCTGCCTGCCAATCCCATCCATCCTTTCTCCTGCCTAGATACTGGCCAGTCAGTTCTTTATTACACCAGTCAGGTTTTTTAGACAGGCAAAGTAACTCAGCTTCACAGAGTTAAACACACGTAGCATAAAAGAATGCATCAATCTTTGCATCATTAAAACAAATATTCCACAGCATAAGAAAAGTAGAACATCTTAAACTAATATTGCACAGCAACTGACTGTTCCAATATGCCCACAGCCAGTTTTTCTAATCATGAACTTATTAGTCTCTACTATATTTAAAAATAATCCACCCTTCCCACTGACTTCATGTGTCCTAAGTGCCAGACATGTTGATCTTGCTAATTTTATGTTGGTATCTTCAAGTTTTGGAAAGAGTACATTTGAGAATTAAAAGACTATCATTCTGTAAAAATCTGGACTCATCTCTAAAGTTTTTTTTTTCAGTCAAATGGAAATATTCTCAATTGTAAGACAGCTGCCCCACTACCCTACCCTCTAGCCATGGTGTTCTCTAGATTTTAAACACATAATAACTATTTTCTCCATTTCAGCAGCTATGATTTTTGCCTGTACCAGTTCATGTCCCTTTTCTTTAAAAAATCATTTCCATTATCATGTTTGTTTAAAATGTATTTAGTTTTCTTTTAACATAAATTTTTATTCATTCTTTGATAATGTCATACATGTAGACAATGTGTTTAGGTCATACTAACCCCCATTCCACGTTCGACTCCTTCGATATTCTCCACCACATGCTCCCCCTAACTTTACAGCATCTTTTCACAGCTCAGTGAGTCCCGTCAGCGCTCTCTTTATGTGCATGTGTAGACCAAACACTGCAGCACAGGCATTCTAATAGAGGGCATCTCTCTGAAGAAAATGGACTCTTCTACCCCAGAAATTATCCACTGCCAAAGCTGCCTAGCTAGGAGCAGGACGTCATGAGCCCTTCTCTCACCTGCACTGGCATTTCGGCTGCTTGAGCTTGTGTAGGGCTTGTGTGGCTAACCAGATGCACTGAGTGTAATGGATCTTACCTGTCTAGAAGCCAGTCTTCCTAAACCCATATCTTATCTTTCTGTCTCCTCCTTCAAGATGTTCTCTGAGCTATGTGTGTGTATGTGGGGGGGGGATAATATAAATATCTTATTGAGGAGTATGCATTTCAACACCACTCATTTTCACCACTCTGATAGCTGAAGGTCTGTGTTACTTTCTGTCTGCTGCATAATTAAGCTTCTCTGATGAGGATCGAGTGCTGCACTATTATGTGAACACAGAACTAGGCATTAGAAGGCAGTTTGATACTATGGCTGGTTAGGAACATAATATCAGATTATCCTCTTGGCCAACCATGGGTTCTTAGCCAGTTTTACAGTGTCAGACATGAGTTCCATCTTATGGATTGCATGTTAAATTCAAGCAGAAGGGGGCTGGTTACCCCTATATCCTTCATGCCACTACTGCACCAATAGAAGTATTTTGCCAGGTTAGTTCTTGTTGTAGCTTTCATGGTTCACAGCTGAGAAACTGTTGATGATTTTTCTCACTTAGTAGACTGTAAAGCACCTGCTGGCACTAGCCATCAGGGAGCAAATTTTCAGGTCAGTACCTGCTTTATTCCTTCATATCCTGTGATCTCTCTGTGTGTGTGTGGGGGGGTGGTATCTTCTCCAACAGGGTCTTACCACTATTTCTGGTGAGTAACCAAAAGAAAATGGCAATAGCCCTTTTTGTTTTGGCAGTCTATGGGACCTCTCTAGCAACGCATAGATGGTGTGTTAGTTTGCTCGGGCTACTGTAACTAATGCAATATACCAGAGTGGTAAAATACTTGCTTCTCACTCTGTTGGAGTTTGAGAGACCAAGATCAAGGTGCCCACAGACTGAGTTCCTGCAAATGGTCTTACTCCTGCCTTTCAGAAAGTCCCTCCCAAGGTGGAGAGTTCTATAATCTTAGAGGGTACTAATCTCATCATACGCAAAACACACCTTCTGATGTCACCTAACTTTAATCATCTACCAAAAAGAAATGATGAGGAACAGCGCGTCAACACTGTAAGTGAAGGGACACTAGCCCACTAGAGCACGTGGCTCTGGCACGCCTTGCCCTTCTCTCCCTCTGCCTATCTAAAAACCCTTATATTACATTTGGAAAGCTAGCCGTAAGGTCTGTTTCCTTATCTGACCACTTACTCCTCCTAAGGCTGACCACTAAGGTCTAGTTATGGAAGTACTGAAGTCCAACAATCAAAGCCCCACTTGGCTCATCTAAATAACATGCCCAATTAAAATTAAACAGCTCATCCTAACCCGGTGTTTCCCCTTTTACCTTTATAAGCCGCCATTTTTCTATGGGCCATCCTGTCTCCTCTCTGTCCAGAGCCAGTTCTTTGTCCCACTCCGGGAACAAATATTCCTGCCCCTCTCCCTTATGTCTTTTCTCTTCTCCCTTGTCCTCTATACTCTGTATTTGTCTCTTGTTTCCTGACCTCTGTCCCTCTGGGACAAATTAATCTTTGTGCTGAGGACTTGGTTTTGGTGTGTCCTGTGCCAATACCCTTAAAATAAGTATTCGGAGGAAGAGGACTATACTATGGATTTGGAGGGTGCCCTAATTCAGTCCACTGCAGGTTGCAATGCCCAAGGTTAACACAAAAGAAGTGCTGAATTATGGATGAGCTGTGAGAAAGGAAGTTCCAAAAATTTTCTCATATAGAGGACACTGAGTGCTATATCTAGAGGCTTGTGAGCTTTTGTTCAGAGCACGGCCGTGGTAGATTGTGCTTTAGAATAAATCTGAGGGATGGGATGATGGGATCAACTTCATTGAACGTGACCCAGCAGTTAGGCAAAGCATTTGCAGGAACAATATGCCAATTTCTGACGGAGAGCTAAGAGCCACATTATGATGGCAGCGCCTCTAGACCACCTCTAGGAAGTCTTTCTTGGTGCTCATGTTACACCAGGTCCCCGTCCATTCTATCTCTTAGATCGTACGTTTCTGTAATTGTATTTTCCACTTTCAGTTCATCTAGTAAATAGTCCAAGGTGTGGGAAAACTACGCGACCACGAAGCAGCCATCTGGGAAGGTCCCCAAGAATGGCAAACGCCACACCCCCTGAGTGGCAGCTGAGACTGGGAGTGCTGCGTTGCTCCAGATGCCCTCCGAAGGCACACGGTGCGCAAGTCGGGAGCATCAGGAGAGGATCTGGCCGGAAGCGTGTGTGAATTAAAACCCGTGGATTTCCGGACCATCACAACGTAGACATCCTTTTTTATGGGGTGCAATGACAGCCAACGAAACCCAGATGCCCCCTTGAAGAAATATGAGGTGATGACCAAGGTCCTTTCCAATTCTGCGGTTTTTCGCCTGGTTTTGGGCTGGAGGCTGGAAAGAAACAGCCCTGGGCGGGGGTGGGGGGGTGGGGGGGTGTCTTTATTCAGGAAGTAAGGCACAAACTACCGCGAGAATCTCTTGAGCAGTTGGCACTCCCGGTGTTTACCTCTTTAAGAGAGTAGGCGGGGCGCCCATCCAGGCGGCCTGACGCTAGCACCACCTCCAATCCAGTCCCAGGGTTCCTTGCGCGGTGATGGCGCTTCCGGTTCTTTCGGCGCGCGGGCGGCGGCGCGCGTGTGGCTCCGCCTCCTCCGGTCTCGCCGCGCAGCTGCAGGGGTTGAACTTCCCTCCGGGTCCCTGCTGGGCCACGGCGATGCTGCAGGTCCTGGCGCGGCAGTGAGGGGACAGAAACGTCCCAGGTCTCTCCACCGTTGTTGACGGCGTCGCGCCCAGGGCCGCCATGTCCACGGGGTTCTCCTTTGGGTCCGGGGCGCTGGGCTCCACCACCGTGGCCCCCGGAGGGACCGGCACGGGCAGCGGGTTCTCCTTTGGGACCGGCACGTCTAGGTAACCGTGTTAACAAGTCTTCAATGGTCTGGTGCTTCCCCGCGAGGCTCGGCTTGTCGAGGTCTGCCTCCAGGCTGCCTGGCTGCCCTGCCAACCCTGCAGCGGGCCGGCGACGGCGGGGTTGGGGACCTGTGCTGCCAAGGCTCTGCGGTCCCCAGCCTCGCGGAGGCCCGACTGCGGGAGGCGGCCTGGCGTCGCGCCTACGGCTTCGCGACACCTCGGTCTCAGGAGTGAAATGGGTGTCGAATGAATGACAGCTTGTTGCTGGCTTTTAGGAATAGAAAAATAGGAGGGGCTAAGTAAACATTTCCCCTTGATAGTTCAGATTTCATTACAGTGTTTACGATTACGGTGCATTTTGAAGTTTTGATTATTTTTGTTTCACGAGATGTTCAAGTCTTTGTGCCACAGAGGAACCAATGCCGTCTTTTAAAGCCTTTATAGCGCTTATTAGTAGTAGTTTTGTACCATGTGCACAACATCCTAAAGGATTTTGTATTATAACTATCAACATTATTGTTTCCTTTCACTACAAGCTTAAGTAGTATATTCATCAGTTTGTGTAATATATTCAGGTGAAGTGACAAATGCATAGCTAGGGATTTCAGACGGCCATTTCATTGAAGAAGATAAAGATTAAAATGCAAGTCTTTTGTAAAGAGTTCATAAAATCAGGAGCTGTGTACTCGAAGGACAGGGTATCTCCTGAAGTTTAACGATAATGCGGATATAGACCAAAATGGCTAGGGATTTAATATCCCAAGAAAGCTCATTTTCCCCCCAGCCCATATTAGATATAGCAGATCAAAAATAGCAGTACTATCAGATAGGCTTTCTTGTACTACCTGTGCTGTCCGGACACAGGCCACTGTGTGCTATATTGTCTTTTTTTTTTTTTTTAACTTTCACTTTTTTCTTGTTTGATTAATTGGCTTTAGGTTTGTCGTTTTAAGGATGTATCTCACTTAGTTCTTTCTTATTACTTATTTTTGTTTAATGTGTGTGTGTGTATATGTGTATATGTTTTGCCTGCTTCTGTGCACCATGCGTGTACATCGTCCTCAGGGGCCAGAAGAGGGTGTCAGATTCCCCCCAGGCCTGGAGTTAAGGCCCACTGTTGAGCTCCCACGTTTTAAATTTAAAAATGTGTGTGTGTGTGTGTGTGTGTGTGTGTGTGTAAGACAGACCATGCATGCTACAGATCAGAGGCTGTTTTAAGTCATCTTGTGAGGGTGCTGAGACAAGAAGCACTTTCCCTTGCTTTTTTACACTGACCCATCTCTCTAGCTCTACTTGGTTTTAACCGTAGTCAGTTGTATGTTTTACAAATACTTGTTTCGAGCCAGTGGACGACCAGCACAATAGAGTGCCCCTGCTCCTGAACTCATCCTGAGTTCCAGCTCTTCAGGAAGCTCCTTTGTCACCCCGAACCACCCGTTCGGCATCATGTGCTACTGCAGCTTCCCTATTGAACACATACATTTCTACTGCTTGAATTGCAGCTTCCCCCTTTGGGCTCCTAAAAGTGTGCCGGAAGCTGAATGACTCTACTGACTGGGATTGATGGTTTCTGGACTTCAGAAACTTGGAATAATACTCTGACCAGGACTGTGATTGTCTTAATTTAGCTAGCCAACAGTATGTTTGTTGAGTAGGATCTGTCTTGGGGGTTGCACCCGAGGCTTTGTGCTTGGTAGGTGAGCCTTCATTCCTGAGCAATGCCCTGCCTCTCTTTAGGGTTTTCAAACAAGTATTCTGCTGCATTCAGCTGTAGGTGTTACCATGTGGTCCATTACTGAACTGTATCCTCAATACTCTTTTTTATTTCATGACAATCTCAGATGTCCAGGTTGACCTTGAAATCACTCTAGCTCAGGTAGGCCTTGATTTGGCAACTTTTGAGATTCTCTAAGTTGCTTAGGCTAGTCTCAGACTTGTAATTCTTATGTCTCAGCTTCCTGAATAACTGGGGTTGCAGGCTTGTTAGCATGCCTGGCATGATTTTGGTTTTCTGAAAGGGCAGAATTGGAAGTAATGAATATATAACATGATTAGTAAGATTGTAGCATGAATAATAAAAACCCAGAGACAGGTATTGGGGTTCAACCTGAAGATCAGAAAAGCAAAGCAGACAGCCACTGTCTCTTACCTCCCCTACCTCAGACTGAAATGGTGGTCCTGCCTCCACAAATCTTCAGAATGAGACCGAGCTGAGACCTGTCTTTTCCTGTCTTATAGTCATTCCTCTTTAGTGCTGGGATTAAAGGTGTGTACCACCGTTGCCCAGCCTCCATGACTAACTAGTGTGGCTACTGGGATTAAAGGTGTGTGCCACCACTGCCTGGTCTGTATGGCTGTTTTACTCTCTGAACTTGAGGCAAACTTTATTTATTAAAATGCAAATGAAATATCACTACATAAAATTTCCAGTTGTGTTTTATGTGTTATATATAATCTCTATTAATTTCCTACGTGATTTTCAAAGTATCAGATTGTTGAAACTTTTTATTTTCATAACCCCTCCCCCCATAGGTAACAAATGTGGGCCTCTGAGGCTTGCTATGAACAGTTAAGAAGCTTTGAACTTCCCATTGCCTTGTTTTTACCAGCTGTTCTTTATTCAGGTTTCCAGAAGTCTGTACAGTTTCTTCTGTGAATACAGTCTTGACAGAGGACATGGTACTATAGCAGTGATGGGATAGCAGTGGAGAGACCTAGAATATTGAACTGCGTGTCTTTCCACATGTGTGTTCTCACAACAGCTACGTGAGCAGCTGTTGAACTGTTGTACTTAAGTGTGAACTGTACTCAGGTAGCTCGAAGGAAAAATAATCATTTTGGCTATTTCAAGTATTCTAGGGTTCAGATTAAAAACTTCAGAGCAACATGTTTGTGACCCTGCTACTGATTGTCTTACAATCCAGTCCTCATTGCTGAAGATTCTGTCTTCCTATTGTTTCTGTAGTAGTGAGTGGAAAGGTCACATGCGAAGCACGTGCTTACTGCTGCACTGTATCTCAAGTCACACAGTTTTGCTTTTTAAATCTTAAGATGTGGTCTCATTAAGTTGCCCGGACTGACCTTGCACTCACTCTGTAATCCAGCCGTGAAGTTGTGATTCCTTTGCTTTAGGCTCCCAAAGTTTTAAGGAGAAAAGGAAGGTATTTGAACTTGTTAGGAGTATTCCTTTTAATATCTTTTGGATCTTAGATGTTATGAGAGAAAACAATCCTAAGCAGTTGTTTTTTTTTTATTTTTCCAAAGTAAATCCTAGCCTTTATAGACTTTTTGTTTTGTTTTTTATAAACAAGCACACCTTCTGTGGGACTCAACTTTGGAACTCTTGGAAGCTCTGCCACCCCAGCATCTACATCTGCTTCTACCAGTGGTTTTGGAACAGGACTCTTTGGCGCTAAGCCTGCCACTGGCTTCACTCTAGGAGGAACAAGTTCGGGTAAGGGGCTAGTCCTGTCCCCGGGGAGGAGGCTCTTTCCTGGCTTCCAGCTCTCTAAGGGGCTGGCGCTGATTGCAGGGCTCTAAAAGGAGGAGGGATTGGAGACTGGGTGAAGGGCAGCTCCAGACAAGCACTTGAAAGTTGTAAGTGTGAATCAGGATGATTTTTGTAGTAGATTATATAATGCAGTGTATTTTTCTTCTTTAGTAAAGACTGCTTAAGGCACTTTTACCTGTTTGTTTTAATTTTTGATATTAAACTAGTTGTTTTAGCAGAAAAAAGTGTAGTTCTTGAAAATTTCTGGTACACGTTTGAATGATAGCTTTTGTTTCTGGTACTTCAGAGCTTTAGTACTAGATGCTTCAAATATCTGTTTCCTTATTTACATTTAATTTTCTATCTTCAGAACCTCTTGGTTTCAGGTGCTGCCTTTCATTGGCTGTTCAGTGTGTGGAGCGCATTTCACAGGCATGCCCATGAAATGAGATAATAGCAGGAATACCAACCAGTAATCTTGATGAGCTAGTTCTCAGTTCCAGGGTTCCCCTTGGAATAGCACCCCCACCCATACCCTCCACACCTACCCTTAACTTTGTTATAACTAATACTTGTTTGCGTTTTATTCTCTTTTTAATCAAATTATACACAGCTTGTTTTATCAGAACCATTGCCCTAGAAGAAATGCTTGTGTTTGTTGCTAGAATACACATATTGGTCTTATTAGAAGCATGTTAGTTTCTGAAGATAGAGTCTAGAAGGAAGCTATCATCATTGGTCATTCAATTTTATCTGTGTTTGTTTCTGGGAGTAATAGCTACAACCATAAAATTAATTCTGGGTAAGAATTTTTGAGAAGAGATCAAACTCTGGCTTTCTAATGAATTGAATAACTTTTCTCATCTAGTATTTCAGAGTAGGAGCAAGGAAAATAATTATAAAGAACTTTGTCTGGATTCCACATAATTGTTTTTCAAAACCTTTTCAGTATTTGAGTATATTAAAAAACAATGCTTCTATATCATGCCTTTTTCAGTTACAGAAGTATTTTAAGCATAGATGACTTTTGATGTGGAGGTTTATGTCACACTACCATTTCCAGGTATATGACTTTAGTGGGAAAAGTACAAGACTAGGTGAGACGATTAGGATTAAGCCATGGTTGTATCTCTGAAAAGATGTGATTTGTTAACTGTCCTATCCTATCTCGGAGCAAAGCTTTTTGTTATCTATAATATTACAGAGTTATCAGACTTGGGACATAACTTAGTGAAAGAGCACTTGCCCGTCTGCATGCATGCGTGGGAGGCTTAATCCTTGCTGCTGTCAAAATGAAAATAAATATTAATGAAAAATTTGGATTCTCTTTCACCTTTAAGACATAGTAGTTTTTTAGTGATAAGCTTAAGGGAATGTGAACAACTTGAGTGTCAACCTGTCTTCAGGCTGGGTGGCAGCAAATAATGGGTGGTCACGAAATAGAAAGAGTGAAGGGTGTTAAAGCCCAGTGTGGTGTGTGTCTGTAGTCCAAACACTCAGGAAGATCGCAGGTGGAATACCAGTGTGGGCTATTCAGTGACTCCTAGGCCAGCCTGGGATAGCTAGCAGGATTGTCTCGAGAGAGAGGTGTATTGCGTATGTGTTAAAAGTCTTGTGTAAGATTAAGGTCATCGTTGGCAGACTTTCCTACTGTTTACCGGTTCACTAATAGTTTTGACAACATTGGCTGTGAGGGCAAACAGTAGACCTTGTTCTTGTACAGCCCATCCTCACATAATTGTAGAGCACTGCCTGGATGAGCCCCAGTTGTCCTGAGGGCTACCCAGAAGCATGGTTCCTGACTTCTTTCACTAACTCCAGGAGAAGCTCAAATATGGGTTGCATTTCTTCATTTAATACTATTTGAGCAGTTAGTGCTTCTGAACTGTGTAGCCTGCATATACATTATGCCTTGGACATTCAGTAGTAACTTGAATTTACAGTGGTGAACATGGTACTAAGAAGATTGTGTCAAAACTACTAGTGCAGGGACGAGGCATTTGTGAGCTCTGATATGGAGGGACATGTTTTTCTGTCTGATACAGTACTAATGGACAGTGATGGCAGCGTGGAAGACAGGGGAGACAATGCTTATCTGGAGCTGGAAAATATTTTACACAAAGCAGATAAAAATACAAAGTCGAAATCATAAAAGGATCTAAGGGAATGTAAAAAAATATTGTTCTTGGAGCTTAGGATTCAGAGGTGGAAGTGGAAAGGAATAATTGATATTTGAAGATCTGGATAAGACCACAGAAGAATTGAGCAGTGTTTTGCCAGGCCTTTAGACTTTCAGACATGCTTGAGAGCTCATGGGATCCTGAAGGTGGACAGAGTTACCAGATGTTGTAGAGCACTGTCTTCTTAGCTTTTGCTGTTTTAAAATGAGGTTAATTGTGGTCAACTACCTGGGCTCATAAGATTGGACCCATTAACACTCCCTCTTGGGGAGGGGAGGCTCACTTACACTGGGTTGCTTGCAAAGATAGGCCTCAGGTCCTCAGGTCCTGCCCTTCCCTAAGAGTATACAAGCAGTTTGTGAATTCTGTGGGCAGAGAAACTATTTTTTCAGTGTTGTAGTTGCCCATGTTCCTATAGCTAAGCCATCAATCACTCAAGCTTCTTTGGGTCTCCCCAACTAAACTCATTGTTGACCAATGATTTCTTTTGTTTGTTTGTTTGTTTCATCTGGGATGAATAGACACTAGCTCATGCCTCCTAAAGGAAAGTTAATGCCAACACCAAGATGCCGTTAAAGTGACTGAAATAATACTAAGAGTAGATGAGAGATTGGAACAGACTGGCAGTGTTAAGTTGTTGTTAGAGATGGCAGGTGCCAGTAAAACAGCAGTATTTTTGAAATAGAATTATTAATAAGATTTGGAACTAAAGCAATGCACAAGTAGGAAGAAGTATCAAGATTTCTGCCTTGAGTGATTGAATTGACTGAGGTAAAGAACTTAGCAAGGTTTTGTTGTGGTGAAATGCATGAGTCAAAGGGACATTAAGGTCCACCAACCAGTGGGGATTCAGGTAGACAGATTTAGACTCATAGCTGGGTATGGTGACACATGGGAAGCTAAACCAGCAGCATTGTGAGTTCAAGGCTAGCCTAGGCTACTTAGTGAGATCCTGCCTCAGTAAAACAAAGAAGCTGGTGGTGGTTAGGGCTAGATTCTTGTACCTGTAGTTGGAATGATGACAGTGGAGAGAGCAGTGGAGAAAGCAGCAACAGAACCTGGGAGTACACTTAAGGCCTGAGTGGAGGAAGGAGATCTACAGGCACATACTGGAAAGGCAGAGTAGGAAGAAGCTTGGTGTTGACAGAATGGTGCTTGTGTAGTCTGGGACAGGATGGACTACTACTCTTTGTTGAGAGCAAGGAGAGTGAAGGGGATAAGTGCTATTATAGGTGAGTGTTTCTTTTTCTTTGTTTTTGTTTGTTTGTTTGTTTGTTTTTTTAGATAGGGTCTCACTTTGTTTCTTGGGCTATCCTGGAACTGACTGTGTATACCAGGCTGGTCTCAAACTCACAAGAGATCTGCCTGCCTTTGCCTCCTGAGTGCTGGGATCAAAGGTGTGTGCCACCACGACCCATCTTGCATTTCTTTTCCAAAGAACCATCTTTTTTATATTCAGCATGATTTAGTCCCAACTTAAGTCTTTTGTTTCATACCTAAAATTCTTTTATCCTATTAATGATAGAGAAAAGGATCACAGACATAAGGATACTAATTAAAACCAGCATAATATCTATGTGGTTGAGGTAAAATGAGATTTTGTTTTATTTTGGTTTTTAAAACAGGAACACCAGCTACTACATCTGCATCTACAACAGGCTTCAGTTTAGGATTCAGTAAACCTGCAGCATCTGCCACACCATTTACCCTGCCTGGCACTTCTACCTCAGCTAGTGGGCTCACTCTTTCATCTGCTCTGACATCCACTCCAGCAGGTGAGACAGAGGGGAAGAAAATTGAATTTGAAGAAAATTACATTAAAATTTTATCCAGTTAGAGAACATCAGTAACCATTTATATTAAACATAATATCAGGCAGGGGAGATGGTTCAGTGGGAAAAGTGTTTGTTGTACAAGCATAAAAAAATTAAAAACACAAGTATTCTTTGGGAAATCTTTAATTGAATTAGTTAGCAGTTTTGTCTTACTGAACTATTGGCTTTTTAGAGCCAGGTTTAGTGGTCCTCACCTACTGATTTGGGAGGATGCTTCAGTAGGATGTGGAGTTCAAGGCAAGGTTTGCCTATGTAATAAGACTTTATGTGGACTAAAGTTAGCATTGGCCATTAAAGCAGTTGTGGCCATCTTGACATAAGGCCTCTACTCAGAATAAAGAGGATCAGAGGGGTGAAATGCAGAGATGTTTTTATCTTTGTTTTCAAGAGATTGTTTATGGCAGGAAGTATAAAGACATTTGGAAACTCACCTGGCTCAGGATTCATTTGCTTTTAAAGGCTGGGATTATAAACTATTGTTGTTTAGAATTAGTTAGGATCCATTGCAATAGTGCCCAAAGCTATTTTGTTGAGTGAAGGGACAGAGGGCAGGGTTCTGCCTTGAAGCCACCATTCCTCTTTATTCTGAGTATTTCCAAAGCTTTCTTGAACAAGTGGTTTCCCCAAAGATTCAGCTGTGTCAATGGGATTCTGTTTTTGAGAATGTACTATTGTTCTGTGGTGTTAAGTGCTAACACCACACTTTCTCTATCTATATGAAGGCTTATTCATCTCTCACTCTTTTATTCTCAGCATCCACAGGATTTACTCTAAATAACTTGGGAACAACACCAGCCACAACTACAACAGCATCAACAGGGCTTTCTTTAGGGGGAGCCTTAGCTGGTTTGGGAGGCTCACTTTTCCAGAGTGCAAACACAGCAACATCGGGTAATTGATTGTATTTTTTTTTTCCAGACTAGTAAATACTTGTATTTAAATTTACTTTATTTTAGCCATGTTTTATAATAGTTGTCCTTTGTCCCCAGTGAGCCTATTTAAGGAAATATTCAGAAAGCTTCCACAGAAATTTGTCTTTTAAATAAATGTCAACTAAGTTGTCTTGGGCAGGGGATGTGGCTCAGTGGTGAAATTTGCTTAGTTGGAGTTATAAGAAGGCTTACATGTTCACTTCATGTGGTACGGCCGGGTGAGCCTGACTTTTGAGTGGTTTTCCTTCTGGAAGTCAACAGGGGGTGTTTTTGAGAGTAAGTAAAGCTTTCCTGTTACTTGAAGACGTTGTGTGATTATTTCACATAGGAATGTGATTTCAGGAGTTTTTGTTACTTGAAGACGTTGTGTGATTATTTCACATAGGAATGTGATTTCAGGAGTTTTTGTTACTTGAAGACCTTTTGTAATTTCGTATAGGAATGTGATTTCAGGAGTTTTTGTTACTTGAAGACGTTGTGCAATTATTTCACATAGGAATGTAATTTCAGGAGTTTTTGGTTAACGGTTCACCAATTAGAAGAGGTTTATATTTATTTAAATTACAAAAACCTGAAAATATATCATGGGAAACAAATTCTGTAGAGAAGGTTAAATAAAAATTACCTATGTCAAATTAGATATAGTTGGGCCCTTTGATAATGAAAGATCCCCAATTTCCAAACTAAATATATTGTTAAATCCAACAAGATTATCAATATTTACCCAAATCATTTGCTACGGAGTTGTTTCATGTTATATTCCTAAAACAGATAGTAAGAAAATTTGTATCTTAAAGTATTGAGTCTTTGGTCAGTAAGAGGATATTCTTTTAAAGATAAGGAAAGTTGATAAATGGTATTTGGTTCATTTACAGGCCTCGGACAGAATGCTTTAAGCTTATCTTTGGGAACTACTGCACCTGTTTCAACTGCAGGCAACGAAGGCCTTGGTGGTATAGATTTTAGCACCTCCTCAGATAAAAAGAGTGAGTGATGTTACTCCAGTTTTCTGTAATGACAGCACTGTGAAGACGCTTCCTCAGTTTCCTGCCTGAAAGATCACTAGCTGTATAGCCATTAGTACCTTTAAATTTGTTTATATTATCATCAATATTTCACAAATTTGAACATAAAGTACTGGCTTTTATGAATAGTTTAAATTTGTATGTGTGTATATCTTACATAGCTATAGTAACACTAATGTCAGTGCTTATTTATAAATCAAGATCATGATCAGTGTGTTTTGTAATCTACTCTTACTCAGCTAACATTAGAAATACTTATGTCAGCAATTTTAGTTGATTTTTTTTAACTCTGAAGAGAGGAGTAATAAAAATGTACATCTTTATTTCCTTTCTTTCCTGATCCCCATTGTCCTACTTTTATCCTGTGTCTGCGCTGGAGTAGAACAAAGATGATATGAGAATAAGTGCCCTTGGTCACATGTACCACCTTCCATTTCCCTTTGTTGGAATTGTCTGTTAGGAGTAGTTTGTTAAATCATAGGATGTTTTCCCCCTTTCTCTGTTATGTGTATATGTGTGTATATTGGAGGATGTAAAGGCTCACAGAGTTCAGAAAAAAAATCAGATCCCCTGGAGCTGGAGCCACTGACACAGGCTCTAGTAACCTAACTGGGGTTCTGTTTGAAAGCAGTACGTGATCGTAGGCCACTTGTGCTGGTTAGTTTTGTCAACTTGACACAACTTAGAGTTATTTTAGAAGAGGGAACCTCAATTGAGAAAATGACCCCCTTAGATTGGCCATGGGTAAGTCTGTTAGGCATTTTCTTGATACAGGAGGGCCCAGCTTACTGTGTACTGGGCTGGTGGTCCTGGGATCTCTAAAATAAACCCTTTTCCCCCATTGTTGGTTTTGGTCAGGGTTTTTTGTTTTGTTTTGGGTTTTTTTTTTCTTTTTTTTTTAATCACAACAGTAGAAGCCTAACTAAGATACCATTGATTGTGTCTCCAGCCCCAGGTGTCTCTTTTTATGTAGTAGCTATAGCAGTTAGCTCTGGGCTTATATCCATGGGATTTAGCCAGATGGAGGAAGAATAGTAGGAAATAAAGAAGAGGCAACATGGAGTAAGACTTTGCCCTTCTGAAGAATTAACAGAGGACAATATAAGCACAGGCATTAGATGTCAGAAGTTATTAATGACTTTTTATACCACATTGAGTTTTGTAATTAAACTGGAGGGTTTTGATGATTGGTTTTAAGATTTCAGAACATTTTTTACTGTTCATTATAGTCAAGAGATGGAACCAGCCTAGATATCAGCACATGAATAGTTAAAGAAAAGGTGGCATATTCACAGTGCAGTTGGGTTCAGTTGTAAAGAAGAAGGAAATGATACTAGAGTAAAATTAGGTGATCCTGGAGATTATGTTAAGCAGATAACCCAAATATCCCTTGATTTTTCTCCCTCCCGCTTCCCCTTTCATGTGTAGGGGGTGGTGGTCATGAAACGAGAAGAGGACTAAGGTCTAAAGGAATGGGGGAGCAGGAACAAAAGAAGATAATCAAATGTGTATGTCATGGAAGTAGGAATGGGAAGTGTTTGAGGGGGAAGAAAGGGACCACTGGGACGAGAGATGGGGAGTGAGGAAATAAAGCAAGTTTAGTGGTATATGTGTGTGGAAAAATAAAAGGGGGAAGTGGAGGGTAGAAGGATGAAGAACATTTGGCTGTGTGAAAAGTAGCAAGCCAAAGAATGCAAGAGTAGGCATAGGAATGTTTGTAAGTATATTTACTGAGGCAAAGTGGGTGGACTGATAGGGCCTATCATAATGTAGCCTTTTTTACATGTTGTGTATATAGAGAATTATAGCTAAAAAGTAAAGTATCAGAGAAGCAGTACATGATTAATTTCTCTCCTATTGCTGTGCTATAACATGACCAAGGCAACATATAGAAGAGTTTATTTGGCTTACAGTTCCAGAGGGTTAATAGTGCATGATAACAGAGCAGAGATAGTCAGTGGCAGGCAGCTGGAGCAGCACTTGAGAGCCCACATCAGGAACAGCAAACAGGAAGTGGGGAGAACAAACTGGGAATGGTGTGTGGCTTTTGAAAGCTGAGCGAGCCTCTGGTGACACACCTCTCCAGCAAGGCCACAATCCTAATCCTACCCAAAAAGCACCACAAACTGGGATCCAAGTATTCAAATTCCCTAGATGATGGAGGACATCTCAATTCAGACCACCATAGTACATCGGTTTTAAGAAAATGTGCTATTTGGGTTAAAAAAATTTAAATCCTTATTTTTATTATCTTGTCTCATCAGATCTTAGACATCATTTATAGAAAAGGAAGTTTCCAAATTCAGAAACGTTGAGCTGTGAAAGATAATGATGACCTAATCCATATTTTTATGGGAAAATAAACATGAGTAGTCATATGGAAGAACTAAGTCAGAACTCATCTATATGTAAAGATAGGTGACAACAAAGTAGAGTACTTGATTTTTGCATGTGTTCTCATATTTTAACATCCCTGAAATCAATATGTGTCTTACAGATCCAATTTTAGAAACAGATGAATGAAATGTGATATGTCTGAAACAAAAATACGCTTAATATTGAATAGCTTGACAGTAAGAACAGTGCCTCAGAGAAAATGTATGGATCACAGGAGTGAGTAGTTCACAAATGTAGAAAACATATTTATATAAAGAACATTTGCAAGTGTTTCCCTTGTTACTGCTATAAGAGAAAGGTAGATTGGCATTTAAGTATGATGCCCATTGCTGAGGGTGAGATGCATTCTGTGCTTGGGGCAGATGAAAATGTACATGGACACAGTTAGTTATCTTAAAGGATTGACAGGATGTTTTATTGATTGTTAGGTTGGAGGCGTTAGGGCATCGATAATCGGGATGGTGGTATTTAAGTGTCTGGAGTTAAAGTGATAGACAGAGACATAAACTCTCCATGCAGGAAACTTTTTTGAAAAGTTTCTTCTTGAGGGAAGTGCAAGCAGATGAGCTCTGTAATGTGTTTGCTTGGTGTCAGATCACCATCATCATGCTGCGTTCTTCCTCTAAGTTCAGGACAGGGAAGATCACATTGCATGGTGTTGAAATACTTGTGTTTGTATTTTATTTAATTTCTGTTCATTTAGAACTTGTAATGTGTTAATGTATTGTTAAATGACCCATTTTTACATTTTTATCTAGGTGATAAAACAGGAACAAGGCCAGAGTAAGTTTAAAATTTGACTTTAAAATATTTTAATTACATTTTATTTACTAATTGTTGGCAGATTGTAGAGATAGAAGTAAATTATGACAAAGTATGCATTTAGAAGGCAAAAATTAGTGTTTACCAAAAATGATAAATATATGTTTGGGAAAACCTCTGAAATGTCAGATCTTTGAGGAAATATAAAGCTTTTTTTTTTTTTTTTTTTTTTTGGAAAAGAAAGTTGACATTTCCCAAATAATACAAATACTTTAGTTTTAGCCTTCTCAGTATTGAGTATTGAGCCCAGGGCTTTGTGCTTGCTAAGTGTGGGCTCTACTACTGAGTAATTCCTGCAGCCCTTACACTATTGGTTTTACACCCACAAATTATAACGCCAGTACCATTTTACTCCCTCGTGTCTTCAGCCAAGATCATACCTTCCATATGCATTATGTGCATGTTTGGAGTATGATCACTGCTTTACTCACCAGTCACTGTGAATCTCTTTATTGCCAATTACCCGCCCAGCTTGTATTCTGTCAGTCATTTGTGAGGACATGTCAGGTCCACTTCTCCGAAACGTGTATTGCTCAAACCTGTTAAGGTCGAGTATCCATGACACCAGAAGTGTTTCAGATTTTGGGTATTTGTATAGATTAACAAGTTGACCATCTATCTCTAACCCCAAATTCAAAGCTTTAAGATTGGGGGTTCTAGCCAGCATTGTAAAATGATTTTCTTATAGTGTGCCAACCTTTACTCTCTGTGTTATTTGTAACTATGTAAGTAGGCTGTATTTTCCATTTCAGAGAAGGTCATAAAGTACTAAACTATGTTGAGTACCTTGTGGAAAATGCTGTAGGTTTTCTTTAATTAATGCCTTTCTGTTTTTTTAATTGAATATCAATCATAGAATCTTTGAATTAGTAGAAACATAGTTCAGCATTTCATTCAGTCTAGTATTTTCTGATTTTTTTTCAGGCATTTATTTAAATACTTGTAAGAATATTTATGATGGACACCAGTCTTTAGTAAGAAATGTTGGTGTCAAATTAATAAAATTATTTACAAGTCAGGAAAATTATTTTCTTTATAAAGACTTTGAAATCAAAGAAAATATGAGTAGAGAACATTGTTATATTTTCATTTCTTAATATAGGAAAATACAACTCATTTGTCAGTTCGTAGAATCTGCATAGTATTGATGCATTTGTGGATGGCATTAATGTAGGTGTGCTTTTTTCTTAGGGATAGTAAAGCACTGAAAGACGAAAATCTGCCTCCTGTCATCTGTCAGGATGTTGAAAATCTCCAGTAAGTACCAAGTGTAAATAGATAAATAAAACTTGAAAAATTCTTGGGTACATTTTAGGGGAAACATCTTTGTGCTAAATATTTTGTGGGCTGGGCCTTCCCATATTAATCAAAAAAAAAAAAAAGAAAAAGAAAAAAGCCCAACAGATTTGTCCACAGGACAATCCAGTGGAGGCAGTTCCTTACTTGAGGTTCCGCTCCTCTTTATAAGTGTGTCTAGTTTGTGTCAAGCTGATAAAAATTAGCAGGCACACACACAAATAATGTTGAAAAAAATTTTAAGTGGAAAAGTAAGGATTATAACTCTTAAGTATCACATTATTAAAAAGTGCGAATTGTAGTTTCGAACATTAGACTTTTGACCAACTTATTTTAAGTGTACTTTTTCTCTAGAAAAAAACCCTTTTTTTTTAATTTTGGTTTCTTTTAATTCTTAGTTATTTTTTTGCTTAAACTTTTCTTCTGGAGATTTACTTTACATGTATGAGTATTTTGCCTGTCTGTAAGTCTGTGCATTGAGTGTTTGCCTGGTGCCTACGCACATCAGAAGAGGACTTTGGACTGGAGTTAGAGCTAGTTGTGGGCTGAGTGTGAGAAGAGCATATTGCTCTTCCCTGCTGAGCCGTCTCCATGTGTATCATCTTCCCTCCCTTCCCCAGCTCTAGCCCCATCCCCATTCCTGTCACTTGTGTTCTTTTGTTCTTTTAGGAAATTTGTCAAAGAACAGAAACAAGTCCAAGAAGAAATTAGTCGAATGTCTTCCAAAGCGATGCTTAAAGTCCAGGAAGACATCAAGGCTCTGAAGCAGCTTCTGTCGTTGGCTGCGAGTGGGCTGCAGAGGAATACCCTCAATATTGACAAACTGAAGTTAGAAACAGCTCAGGTATGCCAGTCATTGTATGCATTGGTTTGATTTTTTTCCCCTGAAATAAGAATTTACTTAATTATAATAAAGTTTGATATGTACACACTAATAAGAAAACTAGAGCGAATGCTCTAGTTAAATTGCCATCTAAAGTTATATATGTGCTTGATACGTATGTGTAACATTATCCTAAATAGTGTTAGGATACTCTTTTTAGTGTAGGTTAGTGTTCATGACAGCCATTTGGGGTAGATACTGTTGTCCTTATGCAATTAGGTACACAAAGAACTTTGTTAAGAGGCTGAGGAGCATTCCCTGCTAGTCTTAGCCTTAACCATGAACTCTCATAGAAGCTTCTTGCTGAGGTTATATGACAAAGGAGGAAAATAACTGGACAGAAAGTGTTTTCTCTCTTGTTAGTTATTAGATTAAGAACTAGGACATGCCTTGTTAATATTAAGCTTAACTGGTGGTTATCTGCTAGTCTTGGATAAACTCACCTAATGAGAATAACAATAAGACTAATGTCATCTGTCACTTCTGCCTACCGAATTTTTCCACTTGTGGCATCATATAGATAATACAGTTAAGTTGTTCTTATCTACACCATGGAAGAACAGTGATAATATATGACTTACTCGTGTTTTGAGTATTGTAATTAGAAAGTCATCTTTTCTTGTTGTCTTGACTGAGTTTTGATAAGTCTCATGTGATGACTTTTTACTGTAGACTTATCAAGTGCTGTGCTCTTCAGAAGTGAAATGATAGAATTTTCACATGTGATTATGTAATATCTCATTAAGTCATTTATTAAAGAATACTTTGTAATCTTTTAAGTAATGTCATTAGAATAGTTGTTTTAAACTATGATATTTGCTGGATGGTGGACTTGCATGCCTTTAATCCCAGCACTTGGGAGACAGAGACAGGTGGCTATCTGAGAGTTTCTGGCCAACCTAGTCTACAGAGGGGAATTCCAGGACAGCCAGGGCCAGAGTTATTACACAAGGAAATTTTGTGTCGAAAAACTACCAAAAAAAAAAAAAACAAACCTACAAAAGGAAAAGACAAAGAAGAGAAGAAAGCAGTGGAATGACAAGTGTGTGGGTGTAAAGTGTTAAAACAGAATATCACTCCTAGGGACTCATTGGATAGGCGGTCAGATGACAATGAGGAGGAGAGGACCAGTATTCAGCTCTCGGGCTTCCCACACACTGTATTAGGCAAGTGAAGTCTGTGTAGACCCACTTCCTCATTTAAGAAGAGAAGCAGCTGTGTTACAGGGTTCTGGAGTAGCAGGATGGCAGGAGTAAAGCCTTGAGCAGTGTCTTATCTGTAGTGGTTGGCTACCCAGATGGGAATCCCTGCTGATACCGGCCTCTGCTTGGTTCTGCCTGTGCATCATGGAGGCTCTAAAACAGTACCATACTCCTTTTACTGTGGTTGAATTCATTTTAGCAGTTTTCAGAATTTTATGCATAGTTCTTCAAAAAGATTATTATAAAATATATTGAAAGTTTAATTTGTCTTCTTTAGAAAGAGTTTTCAGCAACGTGTAAAGCAGCTTGTTCTGTTCTGTTTTTAAAGCATGTCTATCCAATTGTTTGACATCTCAGTCCAGAAATATTTTGTATGCTAGCCTAACTTTTACCTTGCTTTTTTGTTTGTTTCTTATGTGTGTTTAAAAAAATTTCTGCTGTATTAGGAGTTAAAGAATGCTGAAATAGCTTTAAGAACCCAGAAAACACCTCCTGGACTTCAACATGAAAATACAGCTCCTGCTGAGTAAGTTACTGTGTCTTTTTTTTTAATGAAAGTTTTTCATTTAAGCAGAGCAATAATCACACACAGAATTTTTTGAGAAGGCTTAACTTGAATCTTCATTTTGATTTCTCCTAATTATCCTAAGAGGCTAGTTTATTTCTGGCTCACTGAAAAGAAAGGCTAAATAAGATCTGAATTTCCAGCCATCTTTGATAAGATAGCAGCATGAAGTAGTCCACATGCTCACTGTCTGCTGGCAGTATGCTCAACTTTGGTCCTGTGCTACCTCGTCTTTCAGTCTGTGACTTTTAGTCTTCATGACCTTGGAGTTCACAGAAGCAGGTCAGAGAGAGAGAGAGAGAGAGAGAGAGAGTGTGTGTGTGTGTGTGTGTGTGTGTGTGTGTGTGTGTGTGTGTGCATGTGATTCTTGCCCTTTTACTTTTCCTTCAGAAAGTTATTTTAGAATTGTAGAAAATTTGAACAACAGAAATTTCTTATGTACCTTATCCAAATTCCCTACTTACTAAATTTATCTTGTGTATTTTGTTTTTATGTCTGTGTGTCTACATCCCTCCCCCAACACCTTGCATTATTTGCAAACATAATAATAGCTTCTTATGTTTAACTGTGAATTCCTGAAAAATAAGGATAATTACTTATATTACACTCCAGTTACCCAAGTTGAAGCATACCTGTGATACTGATCTTACTCAGATTAACATGACATGCATCCATAATGATTTCATCTTGCCTTTTTCATACCAACAAAAGAGTTCATGTTGCCAAAAGCTTTCATTCTTTCTTTCCCTCCCCCTTTCATCTTTTTCCCTCTCCCCTCCGTCCCATATTCCTCTTCCTTTCCCTGGCAAGTAAATGCTTTGTCACTAAACTGCCCTTCTATCTGTTACCCATTTCTTACAAAAAAAACACACAAATTTCCTTTATTATTCTTAAAGCTGTTAAGTACTTAATTTTAAAATTTAGTGATAGCCGCATTTTCATTTTAAACTTTAGACTTTCAGAGAACTTATAAAAATAGTAGTACCAAGAATTTGCATAAATTCCTTATTTCATTGTCACCAATATTAACATATTGTAAAACTATAAAACTAACATTGATAAAATGATTTTTTGTTTGTTTGCTTGTTTGTTTTTGTTTTTTGTTTTTTCCAAGATAGGGTTTTTGTGTGTAGCACTGGCTGTCCTGGAACTCTCTCTGTAGACCAGGCTGGCCTCTAATTTAGAGATCCACCTGCCTCTGCCTCCCAAGTGCTAGGATTAGTGCACCACCACTACGCAGCTATAAAACGTTTGTAACTAAAACAACTTATTAGAATTTTACTGATTCCCCTCCTCCCCATTAATGTGCTTTTTCAACCACCTAAGCTCCCATTGTGGGGTTATATTGCATTTATTTGTAGCTTCCTTAATCTCTGCCTGTCTGTAAGTTAAGTTATAGCTTGTGTTGGATGACCTTGCTGTTTCTAACGACTGTGAAGTCACTTTGTGTAATTTGTCCTCCATGATTGGACTAGTGATACATCAATAATATTTAGTGCTTGGGAGTTTGCTTCACTGGTATCTGTGAAGTATATCTTCATCCTAAACTGAAAGCCCCACTTAAAAGAGGACAATTACTACTTATTTTTTTAAGTATAAAGGAAATAATGTTTTAAATATTTGATCTTACTTTTTATAGCTACTTCAGAGTCTTGGTTCAGCAGTTTGAAGTACAGCTTCAGCAGTACAGGCAGCAGATTGAAGAACTAGAAAATCATCTTGCCACTCAAGCAAACAATTCGCATATAACCCCTCAAGGTAACATCCCTACCATGGCAATTTTTGAGGGCACCATTATGTTAATTGGTGGGTGGTTAAACTTGGATAGTAGACATGCATACAACTCCTAGTGCTTATCCTAAGCTGCTTTAAGAAAATTTCCTAGAAAGTCTTTGTTAAGTTTGGTTCCCTGGAAATTTAGAACGCTTTTATTGAAAGTCATTGCTGTGGTAACAGGGGTGGGTTGGGGAGGTTGGGAGGGTCTAGAGCGTCCCTTTCCTTTCCAGGTCACTGATGGAAACGGTCTCCTCTCAGGCTTGGCCCACTGTCTTCTGTAGCTGTAGAGGAACATTGGGTCTTTGCCAAAACTAGGACTGAATAGTAGAAAAATAAAATGTTACATATTTGTTTCATAATTTTCTCTTATAGATTTATCAATGGCTATGCAGAAAATTTATCAAACATTTGTAGCTTTAGCTGCACAACTTCAGTCTATTCATGAAAATGTCAAGGTAAGTGTTCCTTGCCAGTTCGCCTGTCTGCGTATGTAGATGCCAATATTTATCTGGTAACGTTGCAATGCTTATTCAGGAAACAGCTCAAATGATGTGTAAGTAAAAAGGCCAACACTACTATAACTCATGATCCTACCCAAACACATTCATTGATTAAAAACTAAAAAGAAAAGAAAAAAGCTTTAAAATAGGACCTTGGGAATAATTTCGATATCGATGCCCATTTTCCCTCATTACTATTTTTGATAATTTACAGATGGTGATTGTGTGTTTGTGTGATGCCTGTGTAACCAACATTCAGATTGCTTCCATCTCTTTCCCAGTATAAATAGCACTATAGAAAACAAACATCCATAGTGGCAAATTCTTTTTTATGCTGACCTAGTCTAATTGTGTTTTATTAATATTTATTTATCATAAAGTTAAAGAAAACTTGCTTAAAATTCCTTCTAAGTAGAGGAAACTTCTTACCAAATAATATGATATTTGTTTAAGTAATGTATATTGAATAATGTAAATGAAGTAATTTTTCTTTTTTTTTAAGATTTATTTATTTATTATGTATATAGTGTTTTGCCTGCATGTATGTCTGCCGTCTAGAAGAGGGCACTAGATCTCATTACAGATGGCTGTGAGCCACCATGTGGTTGCTGGGAATTGAATTCAGGACCTCTGGAAGAACAGCCAGTGCTCTTAACCTCTGAGCCATCTCTCCAGCCCCATAAAGTAATTTTTCACTGAGTATTTTGATCTTTATGTAATAATGCTAATTTTAAATTTTTATTTATGTGTAGACCAGTCAGATGGCTCTCTTTTAATTTAAGTGAAATGTAAAATAAAGTACACTTTTTCTTATTTGCAGCTAATTAAACAAATGTAAGTTTTTAGTTGTCTATACTACAGAAAAACCTTGAAAATTCAATGAAGCTAAACCTGAATCTAAGTAAATTATATAGACATTTCATTGAGTATGTTCATCTCTGCTTGCTTTGTGATAATGGAGTTTTTTTAAAAGTTAACTTTTAAAAAAGGCCTTTTTAAAAAAAAAAAGATTTATTTATTGTGGATACAGTATTCTGCCTGAAAGCATGCCTTCAGGCCAGAAGAGGGCACCAGATCTCATTACAGATGGTTGTGAACCACCATGTGGTTGCTGGGAATTGAACTCAGGACCTTTAGAAGAGCAGAAGGCAGTGTTCTTAACCATTGAGCCATCTCTCCAGCCCAAAAATGGGCCATTTTTAAGTTTTTAGCACTTGTGAACAGATTGGAAACAAAAGCATTTTTAAGAAATTTCTGAAGGAAGATTATAAGATTTTCTTTAAAATCTTATCACTATAACAAATGTTGCTTTAAGATTTTAAACTGGTAAAAATGATTTTGTGTTGAGGTATGTGTTGATATTAAAATTAGTTTATTATGAATGTTTCTAAAACAAACAAAATAGTAGAACACTGTATAATGGGTGCCTAGGTTCCTCTGCTTCACCTCAGCCATGACCAGAACCTGATTGTTTGATAATTATGCCACTCTCAGAGCTTTTGCTTCTTTGATTATTTTAAAAATTTTTTTAAAAGTTATTTTATTTTTATGTGTATGAGTGTTTGCATGCATATGTGTGCACTGTGTGTGTGCCTAGTGCCTATGGAGACTAGAAAAGGGCATTACCTCCCCCTCCCCCGGAACTGGAGTTATAAATGGTTGTGAGCTAATGAGTTGCACAGGTCAGCCTTGAGCTCCCTCTACATCCCAGGCAAGCCTTCAGTTAGTTATATCCTGCTTGTCCTCTAGAGTGTCTGGGATTATAGACCTTTGACACCAGGCCTCGTCACAAAGTTGTCTGCAATGGGCTTCCTCCTCTCTGGTGTGAAAAATAACCTTTTTAATAATGAGACCAGAAAACAGGCTGAGATTGTCATAAATAGCTATTTGAATAGTCTGTTGTCTTTAACTTGTTTTCTATTTGAGTCAGTGTCTTGTATATAGCTAAATAGGCCTGGAGCTCCTATTGCAGCTCCCCTAGTTGTCTCCAAGAACTAAAGATTTTACTCTGATCAGATTCGTTATGTGTCTTAGTTAGGGTTTCTGTTGTGGTGATAAACACCATGACCAAAAACAACTTGGGGACGAAAGGATTGATTTCCTCTTATAAATCTCAGGTCACTCTCATTATTTAGGAAAGTCAGGATAAGAACTGAAGCAGAAGCCATTCAGGAGTCTTGCTTACCGGCTTGCTTCTTATTGCTTGCTCAGCCTGCTCACTCATACAACTCAGGATCACCTGGCCTGGGTTAACACCACTCATAATGGCCTAGGTCCTCTCACATCAATAACTAATTAAGAAAATACTTGATAGACTTGGCAATAAGTCAGTTTTATGAAGGCATGCTCTAATTTGAGAGTCCGTCTTTCCAAGTGAGTCTAGCTTGTGTCTTGATACTTAACAATTATCTAGGAAAGTATGTTACCGTTTATCTTCAGCTGAAGTAGTAAGTGAGCTAAACATGGAAGCTCTAGATTTGTGCATCTTGGCAAATCTCACAAGAAATTGTCTTTGTGAACTACCTTATCCAGCACACCCCAGTGACATTAACAAAGTGGGAAGTTTGAGAATTCATCATATAAACCATGACTTGTGTTAGGTATGTTGTTGGTTCCCCCCCCCCCCCCCCCCACCGCCAAATGTTTTTGTGAAGTTTCAGGCCATTACTTCTCATTGGAAGTTGCACTATGTGTGGGAATGTGTATGAAACGCAGGGAAAGTAAGAATGGATTTGAAGACAGTAATCAGATTGTTTCTTTCACCTGCTGCTAATGCCACATTTCTTAATATTCAGTTCTTAGCAGGGTCCACTTTGGTCCTTTATCACAGTAGTGAAGCTTGGAACTGGAGTATTAAAAATGGACATCCACACAAAAGGATGATAATAACTTTAAGTTCTATAAGTAATAGTAAAATTTTAAGTGTGTTTCTGGTAGTGGTAAAGAGCTTAATATTTTAAAAAGGTAAGAAATATGAAAACTACCTCTCTTCAGATCTATATAATTAGGTTAGATCTGTAATAAAAATGTTGAATGATTAATGTGAAATAGGGTTAATGGCTTTAATGGGCTTTATATTGCATTAGGTAACTTGGAACTTTTTTTTACCCTGGAGTTGGAAAACTTAAATCTTAGGGGTGAGAAGGAAGATTGAGGTATACAGGCTTACATCTTCAGTGTGTAATCATCAATTAGAATTAACAAAGTTAAAGCTCTGCTTAGACCCTCAGTCTTTCTGTGCTAAAGGTGTAAAATCTTGCCTTATCATGTGGTACCCACTCATTTAAAAATGTTTATTTAACTGGTATATATTTAGTACTTGCATCTAAAGGTTATTAAAAAAACCTGGATGCTTAAGGGGAAAGTTAGGTGATAAAGTATAGTATCTATTTAAATATTCTGCTTGCCTGTAATTTTAGCCTATGAAATCAGAATATTTTAGGTGGAATATTCTAAAGATTGTGACAGCAGTAACAAGCATTGTTCACGGTAGTTTTAGAGCTCTCAAGTCCCGCCCTTGTCTTGTCATTGTGTCAGTTATTAGTCTCGTTTGTAGCTCACCTGGAGCTGGAATGTCTAATATGGCCACTGCCTTGGACTTTTGACAGCTTATTTCATATGAATGCATATTCTCGACCTAGAACCTAATTTCTTTTTCCTTCCCTCCTTTTTTTTTTTTTTTTTTTTTAGGTGCTTAAAGAACAGTACCTTAGCTACAGAAAAATGTTTTTGGGTGATGCTGTAGATGTGTTTGAAGCCAGGAGAACAGAAGCTAAGAAGTGGCAGAATGCACCCAGAGTTACTACTGGACCTACTCCTTTCAGCACCATGCCAAATGCAGCAGCCGTTGCCATGGCTGCAACACTTACACAGCAGCAACAGCCTGCTACAGGTCTGAATGCATTCAAGTTATAGCTTCTTACTGTTCAAATGCAGAGAACATTATGTGCATTTTTATAAGTCTTCCTTTTGTGTGAGCACTGACAAAATTTCTATCAATAGTTGTTCCAATACAAATCAAAAATTGTGGTAGACACAATTATAAACACACCTGAAACAAAAGGCAGGGTAGTCTAGCAATAATTATACATCAGATGTTGAATATTGTGAATTTAGTTACTGTTATTTGCTGTATTGCTATAGATGCCCTTTAGAACATAGTGTTTCACTACTGAATTACATTTAAGGAAAACATTAGATTCTCAAATTGTGATTGTGTCCTTTATTGGTTTAAACTCAGAGGTAATCCCACCCATACATTGTGTTTTTTAATGATAATAATAGATGGTGCATTCTTATTCTCATACATATTGATTGCAGAGTACTTGTATTCTGGATGCAGTATGTTTCTGTTGACTGTTGGTGTATTGAAGGTCAATAGGTTCATTTGGATGTTATTTGACTGGAAACAAAATAACAGGTCCTCTATAAGAGTCCAAACCAGAGTTGAAGAATATGCATGCTAGGGTTTTTGTAACTCCAGCGTGGACTGAGCAGTAGCAAGATTAGGCGGAAGGTCTGAGATGGATTGTGCATTATGTAGGCCGTAGTGGTTGAGCGCCATTTGTAGTGTTTATGAGGTGTGATTCTTTGCTGATTCATTTGGAATTTTGGAAGCTGCTTAGTTGCCTTATTCTTGGTAGTTTTTTTTTTTTTTTAAATTAGGTTTCGTGTTTGACATAGAAAGTGCAGTCTTAATAGTTTAACTTTTTTCCCTTGGTCATTTACAGATTTTTGAGTGAGGCTTACTTACTCTGTAGTATATGTCTTTCTAACAAATTCTGTATAATCCAGTAAATTGCAATATTAAAAAGTGAAAACCAAACAAAACCCATGTTTGGGTTACATTCAGGCCACCTATACTAAAGAAGCATGCTCTAGTTACTGTCTTCATATTTGAATGACAACATTGACCTGCCATCAGTAAAGAGTTGTTGATGGACTTAGGCCAAACCCTCCACATTCCATCCCTGCATCTGTGTGAATGGTGGTTCCCATAAGCACTATTTAGTAGCTCTCTAGCTGGCTGGAGTATAGACTTCTGTGGACAGATTGTGGGGACTCTTTGCTCTGGAGTAATGGAGCATCAATCCCAATAGTAGGATTTTTCATTTTCACTATTTTAACAACTAATCAGTCACAGTTCGTCCTAAGATAGGTCAGAGAAATGTGATTTGGATAGTGTTAATAAAATATAGTTTATTTTCAAGAGAATAAACAAAGCTTGAGAAAAGTGAACTGTCCAAACTCTTGTGCTTTAAGTTAATCTCTTCTATGGTAAATAGCTAAATATGAAACAAAATTACTTGTCAAAGTGCTTTGTTTTTCTTTTTCTATGGTTTTTTTAGACTAGAGTTTCTCTGTGAACCCCTGGCTATCCTAAAACCAGAGACCCGTCTGCCTCTTTTTCCAGAGTGCAGAGATTAAAGTCATGTGCCACCATGCCTGGCTTTTTTTTTTTTTTAAATTGTGCAGATTGTGTAATCTCGAGATGTTTGTAGGACGCAGGCATGAAGACAAATGCTTATTCTATAAATGGATGTCTCCTATGAGGTAGGTTTGTGGAATGCAAAGGTAGTCAGTGCAAGAAAGGCCTTTGCTTTGTGTCACTTAAAGAATATTTGTTTAACCTTGCAGGAATTTTTGGGAGCTTTTGCTCATGCGCTTTAATTTTGCCTGTTCTTTTACCAGGCTTCGCCCTCACCACACCCCACATCCTCCCACCAGGGGCAATAACTGCTTTTAGTGTATCCCTGTAGTTTTAAGGTGTATATAAGACTTTCTAATTAGGTAGCAGGAATTGGAATTTATCAACCTCAGTAATATTACAGTATGTACTTTTGAGTTGTATCAAGTTGTTGAACTATTGATAAACAACAGTGGTTACAATTATGCATTCTGTTTCTTTCCCTTTTTTATTTTTTTCCCTAAAAGCTTCTCCCAGGCTCTGTAGTCACTCTATAACCCTCCTATTACAAATGCTTGTTTAGTTCTTAACTTAGGACGCTGGATTGTGGCAGTTAGGAGTTCTGTTAGGTCCATGGGTAATGGTGTTATCAACAGCATCCCATTTAGTAAAGCCCTGTTATGTTTTGTTTTGTACCCAGGGAGGCACTCCTGTGCAGTACTTTTCATGAAATCCTTCTAAGTCCCAATTTAAAACAACTTGCATAATGTTTTTATACATAATTGTTGCTGTATAGATGTGAGTATTAAAGTATTTGCTTCATTTACATATGGATTCTTGATTTAATTGGTGTAAACAGGGAAACAAGGACGATAGCTTTTCTTAGATTATTGCCTCTTTTTGAAGGTAGGTTTTTTTTTTTTTCTCTTTCTAGAAGGTGGAAAGATGGACTTAATTTTAAATGACTTGCTGGGTTTTTGTTTTGTGTTTTTTTGTTTGTTTTTTTGGTGGTGGTTCTGGGATTGAGCCCAGGACCTTGTATATGCTAATAAACACATACTCTACTACTGAACTGCCTCCCCAACCCTTCATTCTTTTTTAATGAAAACAAATAAACATTTGGGCTTAGGCATGTTCAATTTGTGGCTGTTTGTTGTGAAGGCTGAGTTCATAAAAACACAATAGGCTATTCATGCATAAGATAAGCATCAGTGCATGAACAAGTCCATGCACACTCACCCACAAATGTTCCTCAAACCTCCCCAAAACTTAGTAGATTTTATATTGGGATTTTCAGTATGAACTTGATTTAGGATAGATTTTTTTCAGTGTATTGAGGTTGAATTTTGTTGTATTTTCACACTTAAATGTTGTTGATGTTTACATAAGACTTTTCTCGTGTGACTTAGCTGCTGCTTTTATGGAGAGCTGAGATGTTTGTGAGGAATTCCTGCTTTCTGACTCTAGGTGAAGGTTTGGACATTTAAAGTGTAGAGTTAAATCAGAAATGTTAAGTATTTCATCTACGTTTCTTATGGATTTGTGATTTTGTTGTTTTAATAACCAAAGGAACATTCCCCATTAGAAGTAACAAGAATAAATTTTTCTTACCAGGGGAAGACATTTTTGTTATTTTAAAAGGTAACTTATTAGTAATGTTGGTAGTTACACTAGACATCTTTGTGACCATGGAAAATTATAAGAAATTCTAGCACTTTAGCTATAAATGGAAGTTTTACATTAAATAAGGTAATATTTATTCTAGAAAATACGGATTACAGTGCAAACCTGACTTTGTTGTGTGAATTTATCATGGAAACTTTTGTAAAATGTTTCTTTACATGGAAATTTCACTCTAGGCAATCATTGGTTTATATTTATTGATTTGATTTCACTTGTGGAACTAAGAGCCTCTCATTGAATGACTATTCAGATTTCAAAGTGACTTGAATTGTTTACATAGCTTCTACCTGAAGGATTTAGAATCTGTTTTCTGATAGTGAAACTAATATATATATTGTGGCCAGAGTATCATGTTAACACTTTGGCGTGGGAGATAAGTCATCATAAGCTTTTACTACTTAAAATGTTATACATTTGCCTACTAGTTTTATAAATGATGTTGCCTTCAGAATTCGTGTGAAGGTAGAAACTCAAACTATCTCGCATCTATTGTGCAATGGGAGTCTGTCACTGTTAGATGCGTTTTGTGTCCTTATATGATGATTGCAGAAACTGTTTTGTTGCTCTTAAAAATGGACCCACACATAACAAAACCATGGATTTGGGTGACTCTCCCGGTTTGTAAGGCTGAGGACTGTGGTGGGCTTTGGTCTTTGGCGTCTTCACCAGCAGTGCCTCCTGCTAAAATGTGACAGTCTCCCAATGTTAAAGAAACTGGACATGTGCTCTTTCTGTTATTTTTGTTAGACGTAGAAAGTATTAAGCAAGTTTCTTTTCCCTGTTGTAACATTTTACAAAAGAGCTGCTAGTCAGGTCTTTATTCTTAAATTAATCTCAAACTGGATGTAAAAACTTAAAAATATTTTTTAATTTATTTTTTTAATAGTAGTGTAAGAACTCTGGCTGCTATTTAGTTATTCTGTTTTCTGGATAGAAGCTATTTGAAAAGTCCAGTTTCTGTCCCAGGGTAGCAAAATGTACTTCCTCATTTTGTTGTTTTGTGCTTTATAACTTTACACTACCTTTTGAATACACAAACCTCATTCTTCATTGGACAGCGTGAAGACTTTGATTTTTTTGAAGTTAAATTTGAAGATGCATATGTCTTTGGCATTCCCTCGCCTCTGAGATGTACTAACCAGTGAGTGCAGAGGCCAGAGCTGAGACTGTACTGTGTGACTTACTGAGGAGTTTCCACCAATCAGTATCAAATGACAGTCCTTAGATTTTTGTATTCTGCTTAGTTGACAAAAGGAAAAAAAAAGTGTAGTTACTGTGAGGGGCCTAGTAATGCTGTTCTTGCCAAACAAACTCAGCCAAAATCCCTAAAGTGGCAGTGTGCAGAGGATGACACCTGGCTCTGTTTGCGTGCATTTTCACGAATGTTGGAGCTTCTGAAGTCTTGAATGTATCGGGTCTGTCAAGGTACACACGTGCCTTTGTGAATATTCATTCTGGATCTCACGAATCAGGCGATGAGGGGTGGAATGTAGCAGAGCTGGAGGATAGAACTCAATAATAACCTTGTGAACAAGTTGGAATTGTCATGTTACTGTGTAATTGGTTTGCTTTTAAAATGAACAATAAATTAAATAAAATAAAACATTGTCTTGTTTTTTATCTATTATATACCATTTCTATACTATAAGAAGGCAGGCCTATTTCCGGTGCTCTATGAAGCGCCATGGCAGTTTTGTATGGCGGTGTCAGCCTCTTCATGACTGGGACTGCACTCTAATACTGTAGCTTGTTTTTTAAAAAGGAAAGTAAAATCTTACTTATTACACCACATAGTTGTATCAGAAAACAAATAGAGCTAAAACTATTCTAGAAATAAAAAAACTATAATTTGTGATGCATTAAATATTTCAGACTATTAGTACATTAAACTTTTGAACATTTTTCATTGTGGTAAGCCTCTTAACCGTGTAGCTATATGCAGATTAATTAATTCTTTTTCAGATAAAACATTTGGGATAGATAATCTAGGCCAGATAGGAATCTTGAGATCAAAGTTTTAACATGGAATTTGTTTAAAAAGTAATCAATGTTCAGTTTAAAAATAATCTCATATAGGAACTTTAATCTTGAAAGAGTAAGGCAAATTTGTTTTCCCCCCCGTTTTTTTTTCATACCAGGGCCACAGCCATCTCTGGGAGTTAGTTTTGGAACGCCATTCGGCTCAGGTATTGGCACTGGCTTGCAATCAAGTGGCTTAGGTTCTTCAAACCTTGGAGGTACACTTTCCCTTTTCTCCTATTTCATTGAGCGATGACATTTGAACTGATGGTAGCTGTAACACATTTCTGAGAGGATCTGCTGCTGCTTGGGAAGTTAAGGCTCCTTCCATCTGGCAAAAAGGATTCTCCAAACATAATCACTGCTTTCTAGCATTAGCTTCAGAGCTTAAAAATTCTGTCCTCTATTGAAAGTAGATTAAAAAAAAAAAAAAAACACTAAGCGGCAGGGAGGGTGTTTTTCAATCCGAATGCTGAAATGTGAACTTGAGAATTAGATTAAATCAACTTAGTTTTAATTGGAGTTTTAAATATTAGTTCTAATGTAACTTTGAGATCCAATCTACATCTAGATTATATACATACTCCTGATCATTATCTTTTTACCTGATAGTGACCTCTTAAAACGTAATTAATTGTATTGTAAATTAAATAGCTCAACTTTTGTCATTTCTGTGTATGCTAGGCATATTTGACTGTATACATAAGCAATTCAGATTATTCTAATTGTTTCATAAATGAGTAAGGTAAGTCTATAAAACATGTTATTTATAAATGCACTCACAGTTCTTTGTGCATAATTGGGAATTTATTATATTTTGACAAAAGTATGATATTGTAAAGAAGGTTCCTGTATGAAGGTTTCACTAAAATACAAAGAAAGGCTATCGGCTATCACAGTTATTTCATACTAACTGTTCTAATTGAGAGTTTTAGAACCAAGGCAGGTAGCATAATCTCTTGACTACCATCCACATTCCATAGTGTTGTTATAAGCAGTGATAGTTCACTTTCAACTTAAGTATTTCAGTAAAGCCATTGCAGAATAGCAAGAGGAATTTGGCTTTGCTGGAGGTGCATCTTAGCTGGTACAGTGCTTATCCAGCACACATGAAGCCCTGGTTCCATCCCCAACTGCAAATAGAGAGTGGTGGTGCATACCTGGAATCCCAGCACTCAGGAGGCAGAGGCAGGATGATCAGAAGTTCTGGGTCATCCGCAGCTACATGGGAAATAACATAAGACTGTAATAAATAATTTGGAGTTTGTATAGAGAATTTCTGGTGAACTATCTTTGAGTACTTAGAATTTCTTCATGGGCTTTGTATGACAAAAAAAATGTTTTAAGAGGGAAGACAGTTTTGTCAGTGTTAATATGGAGAGTAACATGGCAAAATTTACTGTAACACATAGATTGAGGTAGCTAACTGTCCTGTACTTAGTAATGAGAGGAGAGCACTTACCTTGGAATATTGTAGTATTTACACTGTTGTGCAAGTCACGCTTGCTTATGAATTTAGTCAGCCTTTTTATTTTTCCAAAATGAAGTAATGCTTCAGCTAGGCATATATTTAACAGTCTAGTCATTTCAGTGGTCAGAATACCAATATGATCTTGACTTTAGTAGCCTCATTATTAAAAATTGCTGCTAGGTCATGAACTAGTCTGGATAAAGTAGTGTTTTATTCAGAATTAATCTGCTCAAGAAGTCTTAGGTAAGGTCGCATATTTACTGAGTCATGTGTGAACACCGTTGACTTGACCTGTGGTGGTGGTTGGTTTTCTTGAGTGCCCTGTGAACTGTGTTTTATGCGCACTGTGTATCTCTCTGTTACCTTCCACTAGGATTTGGAGCTAGCTCTGGTTTCGGATGCGGCACCACAGGGGCCTCCACATTTGGATTTGGAACAACAGATAAACCCTCAGGAAGTCTTAGTGCAGGTTTGTGTGCTTCTGCCTGAATTCCAGGCAGGCTAAAAAGTACAAATCATTTTACTAAAGATTACACACATTCTTATTCCCAGCAACCCCTGGAGATCCCCAATTTACTTTCTACTCTGAGGAAGCATGTTCGACTGACAACTGACTACATTGTGTAGCCTTACTTTTTTGGTTGTATGTAACAAGACCTGTAAACAGTTAACTAGAGAGTCATTTGAATCCTAGTGAGTGACTTTATGGTTGAAGACTTCTTTCCTCCCTAGTAATCCAGTAGTTAGAGTTGGTGCTTTCTTTTTACATGCTGGAGAACTTTTTTTTTTTTTTGGGTACTGGGGGTGGACATTATGAGTTTACCCATGATAAGCAAGGAGTATACCACTGAGCTATTTCTCCAGTCTAGTTTACCCATGATAAGCAAGGAGTATACCACTGAGCTATCTCTCCAGTCTAGTTTACCCATGATAAGCAAGGAGTATACCACTGAACTATTTCTCCAGTCTAGTTTACCCATGATAAGCAAGGAGTATACCACTGAGTTATTTCTCCAGTCTAGTTCTACCTTTCACCTTGAACCTCAGCCTCCTGAGTAGCTGATACAGTAGACCTATACCACCAGGCAGCCCAACTAGGAGATGCATCTTAGTCCAAGCAGGTCATCTTCGGTTGTTGGTACCTCTGATTTTAAGGTGTAGTGTAGTTTATGAATAATGGCTAACTTGGTCCTTTGTTCATTTTAAATAGGTTTAATCTACTCCTAGTAGAAAACTCAAAATTATGTTTACCTTTCTATTCACTTTATATTTGTAAATATTGCTTGTTTTGATATGTAATGTGTAGGGATAAATAGCATGTCTAAAATAATGATGTAACTGTTAAAAATGTGTTCATTTAGGAAATTCCATTTATTATAAGAAGTGTTTAAAACCAGCAGTACCAGTAGAGTAAGATTTGTAATCATTGGTATCAGGACTAGAATCTAAATACTATATCAGGTAACCAGGCAGTCTAAACACTTGCTCTTCATTGTAAAGGCTCTTATAATACACATTATTGCCTTCTCTTGAACATTGAGGTGGGTTGAGGCTTTACTGAAAGGGCTTGGAATTTAAGGGCAGGTCCAGATGCCTTCAAGGCCTTTTCTAAAATGTTTTTGGTGAGCTTGAGTAGGAAGATACTAACATAATGTGTATATAATGATGCAAGGTAATTTTATGCACATAGCACATAAAACGTTAGCATACAGACAAGGAAGTTTCTGGCAGCTTTAATTTTCCTGCAGATTTCAGTTATCTGTGCTAGCTTGCTTTCTTGGTCTGTATCACTGGACTTCTGTCTCAAGATGCACTTTAGCTGTTAGCTAAATTACTTTTCTGTGAAGTTCCATGTTAGAAATTCAAGGTCTGTAGGCATTTTCTACTCTTACAAACTGTGTATTCTCAAATAGAAATTTCCACTCATCCCTGTATTTTATATTTGTTTTTGTGATTTAACTTCTCATTTGAATATTTTCTTCCTTGAACATAAGGCTTTGGCAGCTCAAGTACGTCTGGGTTTAACTTCAGCAATCCTGGCATCACGGCATCAGCTGGTTTGACATTTGGGGTGTCCAATCCTGCCTCTGCGGGGTTTGGAACAGGAGGACAACTCCTTCAGTTGAAGAGACCTCCAGCTGGAAACAAAAGAGGAAAGAGATAAACATACGGGTCGATGTGTTGGGAATGCTTAGCAGGCGCGGCTCCTTCTATGATTCTATTTTTCTAATGATGTAGTAATTGAACTGCATCTCGGGAGATTTATAAAGTTTTGATATTCTTACTCTGGAAATTGAACTTTGTTTACCTTACCAACATCTTTCTTGTGAATTCAAAATCCAGTTGCAGTTTTGTTGCTATTATTTTTGACTCTCCGTGTAAGAAATATTGTGATTAAATTACTGATTGATAGTGGTTAAAAAAAACCCATCAACCTATGATTTATTCTAGTGTTAATAGCAATGTTTTTGTGGCTAAGGTATATGCTGTGAATACATGCACATTGGTTTCTTACGCAGATTGTATGAACTCCAGGGCCTTTGGTAGAAGTAGTTTGTTCCTTG